>SJYC01059656.1:0-13027 GCA_006408675.1 Madoqua kirkii
CATATTAGTTGTTTTCTTTAAATTTGATTTCCATAACAAAATAATCTTTATACCAAATTAAAATTTTTTCACTAATTTTAAAGACTCATATAAATCAGAATAACAAAATTAGAGTAAAACCAGGATCAAGAAAGATAAGAGCAAATAAAAGATTATTTATTTTTTAAAAGTACTATATAATTGTTATCATAGTTTAAGGATCAGATATGTCACAATAATCTAAGTTAAGACAAAATCTATAACTGCATAATTAAGCAAGAAAAATGTCACATGAATTATATGTTCTCCCGAAAGACAGTAGTCAGAAATATTTATTATGATCTTATTCCCTGCTTTGCGCTGTTCTAATCACTTTGGGCCATAAAATATCTGTCTATGTATCTATTTCCCATTCTCTCATGAGTGGTAACAATATATGGACCCACATAAAGTAATTAAACATGAAACAGGAAAATAATACCAGTCTGTAATTCAGTGCTGACTAGAACATAATCAAATCCTGAAAGTAACAAGTAAATTAAAAATACAGGACTGTGGGTTAGGTGACCTTGTCACTCCTGGCTTTCTCCTAAGTGTGTGACCTTGAGTACATCAGTTAACTCCCTTTCTACAGATGAAAGTGTGAAAGCGTTAGTCACTCAGTCGTGTCCAACTCTTTGCAGCTCCATGGACTGTAGCCTGCCAGGTTCCTGTCTCCATGGGATTCTCCAGGCAAAAATACTGGAGTCGGCTGCCATTCCTTTCTCCAGAGGATCTTCCCAACCCAGGGATCAAACCTGGGACTTCTGCATTGCAGGCAGATTATTTATCATCTGAGCCACCCTGACTCACACATAATATGAAGAAACTAGCTAAATTTCTCTCAAACTCTAATGCCCTCGAGCACTCTCAAGGACAAGAGTCCACAACTATGTCCCCCAGACCAAATCTGGCCCAGTGCTCGCTTTTGTTAAGAAAAGTTGTGCTGGACCACATCCTCATTCACTCATTTATGTCTGCATTCACATCTCAGCAGAAGGTCACAAAAAGAGACACACAGCCTCTGAAGTGAAAGGATTTACTATCTGACCTTTTACAGAGAAAGTTTTCCAACCTCTGGTTCAATATGATAAATATTCCAGTATCCACAAAGAAGAATGATTAACGATCACTCATGGCAATAGGTAACATACAAATGATAAACGAGATCTGAAGAATTGAGAGGACAGAGATGAAGAGGGTTAAGAACACTATGCTGCTGCTGCTAAGTCGCTTCAGTCGTGTCCAACCCTGTGCGATCCCATAGACGGCAGCCCACCAAGCTCCCCCATCCCTAGGATTCTCCAGGCAAGAACACTGGAGTGGGTTGCCATTTCCTTCTCCAATGCAGGAAAGTGAAAAGTGAAAGTGAAGTTGCTCAGTTGTGTCCAACTCTTAGCAACCCCGTGGCCTGCAGCCTCCCAGTTTCCTCCATCCATGGGATTTTCCAGGCAAGGGTACTGGAGTGGGGTGCCATTGCCTTCTCCTAAGAACACTATATAGAGAGGAAAAGTTTCAAGGCTACAATGAGGATGAAATTTCCCCGTGATGGCTGTAGCTACACTCCACGTGTGCCCTTATTGCCAGACCGACTATTAGGATGAATGATCCATCTTTATCTCCAACTGTAATAATAGTTATTACACCTTCCATCTTCCAAAGAGTCTGATTGCTTGTTGTTCTAGAGCATGTGTCTCAATACTCTGCAGACATTAAACATTAGAAAATCAAACAGATCCCTGGAGAAAGTTAGGATTTTTATCGTAGTGTAATAGTAGTAGTAGAGAGAGGGAGAATGCTAACATTTGAAATAATTTAGTATTGTATTTTCCCATACTGGGATGTCTTCCAAAACTACAGCCACATAGTTATGGCAAATATTTGGTCTCCAGTGTATTTCCCTTCCAGGGAATCCTGGATGAAAACTAGAAGAGCAGATGGGCCTTGAGTTTTATTTTCACACAATTTCAGTCAATCAGGAAGGCAGACTAGCTGCAAGAATTCTGTATGAATTCAAGCTGGAACAGAGGAAGTGATTGGCAAAGCGAGACGAAATGGCTGTGGTCCTTCACCTCTAAGAGCATGGCTGAGAGACATCTTTCTTGGCAAAGGGGATGGACAACAGTTCGCGAGGTCAGAGGACATCAGAACATATGTCATTGATATCAAAGTAGCATTCGAATGTTATCTCTGATAAATAAATAATGCTGGAAAATGTTCACCACATCTTTTAAAATCATAGCACTTACAATATATGTTTTATATTGTGCATTTGGAAATACAAATAGATATCCAGAAAATAAGAAAGATGAAGAACTCCAGAACCAAAAAGTGCTACCAGGATGGAAATTCTATTTTGTTTGCTTTTTAAATTTTATTGGAGTTGCTTTACAATGTTGATTAGATTCTACTGTACAGCAAAGTATATCCCCTCTTTTTTGGAATTTCCTCCACATTCAGGTCACCACAGAGCATTGAACAGTGTTCCCTGTGCTATACAATAGGTTCTCATTAGTTATCTATTTTATACATTATAGCAGTATCATATATCATATCATATCATATCATATCATATCATATCAATACAGTGTATCTATCCCTACCTCTCAACCATCCCATGCCCTCCCCTTGGTATCCGTATTTTAAATTCTAACAACATTTGATTCCCATTCAGAAAAAAGACAAAGAAAGAAAACACTGTAAAAGGCAGATTATCAGGGGAATGCATCATAAAATGTTCTCTTTACTCCATATGCATTCAACTCCTGACTTTTGAATTTAGAACTGCATGACCACCAGCCTCAGGTTTCATGACTCCATTGTCCGGGCAAAGTTAAGAGGCCAGACCTTCCCCTAAAGTCTTCTGTTTCCAATCAGTAGCCTCCTGCCTGGCTCCTTCTGGCCAAAACTATCTCAAATTGCAAGCTAAGTGGTCGTGCTCATTTCCTTCCCTGGCTCCGCTAAGAGCATCTCAGTTCCTCCCAGAGATGGCCTGTCTTTCCTGTGGCGATGCTCCTTTCAAGCCCTAGCGGCCCATCTTGGTGGGTGGGCATTCCAGGACTGCGAGATGCCTCCCACTCCTGACTTTCCTTCTGCTCTGCCTGCTCCCCAAGGTGTCCAGCTACAGCCAGTCGGTGTCCTTCTCAGCTGAGTCTCCAACTGCCTGAGTCTCCAGCCACTGCTGATGACGTTATCCCCTGTGCCATCTCCCTGACTTCCTGGACAAAGCATGCTTTGGCTACGTTGTTTCACAGCCAGTGGAAAATTCTGTGGACAAATAAGGCACTATTTCTAGTGGATAGTTTTAGGATTTGGATGAAAAAGAGACTGAAGCCACAACTCAGGTGTGTTTCCTGAGGAGTCACTGAGATTACATTAATCTCTGTAAATGCTTCACAAATTATAATGTTGGTTTCCACACTCAGATCAAACAAAGAATGGTATGGGATCTAGCACTGCCTTAGAGACTGTATTCCCAAGACGATGATTCTGTGTATGTGTGTGTTTTAAATATTCTTCTCAAGAAAGAGGAGAGAAGAAAGGGAGGAAGGGAGATTGGGAGGAAAGCAGAGAGGAGAGAAGAAATGAGAGAAAGAAAACGAGAAAGGAAAGGAAGCAGAAAGGCACAGCACAACAATAACTTCACAGTCTGTCTCTCTCCATCCAAGGCAGCCCCGCTATTTTTATGCCCTATAAACGCAGGCCACTGGTTCTGGAAGTTCTTTGTTCTGATGCACTTGGAAACACGGTCCTTTGGTTTCCTTCCTCAGCACACATTCCTTGCATAGGCGCTATCTTTTTCACCTCAGAACGTTGCTAACTTTAGCATCCTATTAAAAAACCCCAACAAACTGAGCTCATTTCCATATGCCATCTGTGGAAATCCCATACCCCACTTACTTTTCTCTATGGAAAAGGTGTAATTCTACCTGGGCGCCAAATGTCTTTGAATTGAATAATTTACATATACATTTTGATGTTTAAATACGGTTATTACTCCTTGAATGTATGGCGAGTACTGGTAATTGAAACATGACATGCTCTTCCAGTGTATTTTATAACTTTTTTTTCCAAGTTCAGTTATTTTAACTTAACCTGATCTAATAAATAATTTCTAGGATAGTTGTGATTTGCAGAGATTAGTATTAGACTGAGGTTTTCCCAATATCAGCACATGGAAGAAAGCATGCTCTTTACAATTGAAAAAAATGATATTATTCCTAGGGATATGAATTTGGATGACTAAGTTCCATCTTATCCAGAGTGTCTTCAGGTTTTTTTTTTTTTTTTTCATTATTTCAAATGCCCATTTCTAATTTTGGATAAGTTTTTCTATGATTTCCTATGTCATATCAATAGAAAGTAAATGGTTTAAAAATCAGTATTATAGGAGAATTCTAGAAAAAAATGTTTGCTCTTCCTTAGGGCAAAATACTGATGACTCTAACTCAACTCTAATTTTATATATCTTCATTTTAATCATGATTTCCTCCCATATTTTTTATGATACATACAATGCTTTTTGTACTTCTTGCTTAAACATCCCTGGGCTACTCTTTGTCACTAGAAATAAAATTTTTTTTTTGCCTGATCTTATAAAATTCCATACAATACAGAGAAAGAAAGGATTTTCACAATCCACAAAAGTAATCCCTGTTACTAGTTTTCACATACACAGACACATACTCACTACATTTGATACAACATGTATGTTTAAATGGGTAAGGACACTGACAATCTGGTCTTTAGCATACACTGACCTATCAAAGAAATGTCCATACAAATATTGCCTTTTGTTTTTAAATAAAAATAAATATTGCTTTGTATTTCATTTTATGCAGGGATCTTTTATTATCTACATCTGGATCTTCATAGCAGGGTTAAATTCCTTTGCACAGAAAATGCAAGAATGTTAGTTCATTGGTAAAAGAGATCATATATTTAAATTGAGAATTAATTGTCCTTTCATACAATGTATGGAGAATTAATCTAGTTTTCTGTACTTAAGGCATCTCACAAAAGACATGAAGCCAGCAGTCATGAGGAGAAGTACAGTTAGTTTGCCATTAAATGCCAATTTAGAAAAAGGTAAAGATAATAAATTTGGAACTAAATCAACTGAGTGGACATGTTTTACCTGACATATAATGAAAATCAATAAGGGAAAAAAGGAAACCTATCTCTCCCCTTTATCATCTCACTGAATCTTTCCTCTTTACAACTCCAAGGAGGGGACCCTATTCTCCTTTTTGTTCATTTCCACTCAATGGGAAACAACTAAATGTGCCTCCATATGCATTACAGTAGCCTTGGATTCAATGAGGCAGTTGCCCCTTTTCTGTCTCAGTAGCATAAATAGTAGAAACCATTAAGCCAAAATAAGCAAATAAATAGTAATAGTAATCATTTCTGAGTACTTATGAGGCAGGCAATGCAGTAGATATTCTGAGAGAATTCTCTCAGTGAGTTACTTGATTTAGTAAGACTTTGACATTGATATCATTACCATTATACAGATGAGGAAGCTTGAGACATCACAGTTAAAGAATAATAGTGAAAGTGAAGTGAAGGGCGCTCAGTTGTGTCCAACTCTTTGCAACCCCATGGACTGCACAGTCCATGGAATTTTCAGGCCAGAATACTGGAGTGGGTAGCCTTTCGCTTCTCTAGAGGATCTCCCCAACCCAGGGATCAAACCCAGGTCTCCTGCATTGCAGGTGGATTCTTTACCAACTGAGCCATGAGGGATGCCCAAAGAATAAGAGAACATGGACAAAAGCCAAGTTGTATATGGTTACACGTTTTTGAGGTCTACCATCTCTGGGGTCACTTTGGATAAAATCTGTACACTGGATTTCTTCTTGAGTGTGTAGATCTCCTAATAAAAATGAAATGGTCAGATTTTTCTTGCTGTTGTTTTTTAGCCACTGAGTGGTGTCTTGACTCTTTTGTGACCCCATAGACTGTGGCCCCTGCAGGCTCATCTGTCCATGGCATTTTCCAGGCAAAAACACTGGAGCGGGTTGCCATTTTCTTCTAGTTTTTGAGGTTACCATCTCTGGGGTCACTTTGGATAAAATCTGTACACTGGATTTCTTCTTGAGTGTGTAGATCTCCTAATAAAAATGAAATGGTCAGATTTTTCTTGCTGTTGTTTTTTAGCCACTGAGTGGTGTCTTGACTCTTTTGTGACCCCATAGACTGTGGCCCCTGCAGGCTCATCTGTCCATGGCATTTTCCAGGCAAAAACACTGGAGCGGGTTGCCATTTTCTTCTCCAGTGGATCTTCCCAATGTAGGCGTCCAGCCCATGTCTCCTGCATTGCAGGTGGGTTCTTTACTGCTGAGTCACCAGGACGCCCAGATTTTTCTTACCACTTCCCATTTTGATCCCAGGAATTTACTTGATGTGATGCCCCCTCTATCATGCAGCAATTTTAAGGTCTTCTGTCTACAACAGACCCATACCTTTCAACTAAAAGGAAGAGACATCCTCAGTTTTAAATAGGTGTTCTCAGAGAAAATCAGACAGGATCAGCATTTCAGCTTATATGCCTACATCCAATAAATATAATGTTCAGCACAGTACATCAAATTTACTTCATTTATTCATGTAATAAATATTTATTAGGCACTTATTTCCCTTCAACCTTTATCCCTTGAAAATCCATTTTCTATGCATTTGCCTGATGGATCTTTTAAAAAGCAGATCAGATTATTCCTGGCCCTTGTTCCTAAGGGCCTCCCCTGGCATTGAGTATGGAACCTAACTCCAGCAGAGCCTGTGATGGCTTGGCTCAAAATGATCTCTGGAGTTATCTTATTTCACTCTTCTCCTCTGAGTCGCTAAGCTCCAGTTTCACTTTCCTTTCTCTTTTTCAGACACACCAAGCACATCCCTGCTAAAGTACCTCTTCCTCTCCCTGCCTCCTCGCTGGAATTCTCTTCATCAGCTCTAAAGAAGGCAGTCTCCTTTCCGGACTGCCCCCAACTCAAATACCAGCCCACTCTTTCTCTGTCCAGTGTCTAAATTCACCAGCTCAACTTCCAGCTTCATATTCTCCAGACATTACTGGTATTTGATGGCATTATTTTATTTTGTTCATAGCACCAATGATAATTTAAATATTCTCTTTTTACAATAATCATATAAAATGAGTAAATTCTTAGAAAAATATAACTTTATCAAATTTGACTCAAAAAAGAAATCAAACACTTCAATAATGCCATAGCCATTACAGAAACTGAATCAGCAGCTTAAAATCTCACAAAGAAAACCTCAGGCCCTATATAGTTCACAGGCAAATTCAACCAAACTCCCAGGTTCAGTGGTAAAGAATCTACCTGCCAAGGTTGGTGACACAGGAGATAAGGGTTCAATCCTTGGGAAGGGAAGATGCCCTGGACTAGAAAATGGCAGCCTATTCCAATATTCTTGCCTGGGAAATCCCTTAGACAGAGGACCCTAGGAGGCTACAGTCCATGGGGTCACAAAGAGTTGGACATAATCGAATGACTAACCACACACAAATAAGTTTTATCAAACTTTCTTTTAAAAAATTACTTTTGGTAGGTAGGCTGTTTTTAACTTTTTATATTATATTGGAGTATAGTTGATTAACAATGTTGTGTTAGTTAAAAAAAGAAAATAAAATAATTCTGATTATCTTTTCAAAATATTTATTACTTTTCTGAATTGCCTGGGATCAGGGCACGTGCCTGTCCTGTTGAGCCTGTATTCCCAGGGCCTAAGAATCTGGCGTGCAGCATGAATACCGTATAAGGCTGTTGCATTAGCACATTACTGACAATGACAAGCAATAAATCCATCTAAATGTGAGCAGGGCAAAATAGTTTCTAGGTTTTGGCAAATGAGATGTATTTACTTTATCTAATGGACATTTTTGCATTTTCCCATTTTAAAAAATTGCTTGTGCAAAAAGAGTTGGCTTTATCCCATGATGTCACATGTAGAGCTTCCTCACTATATCCCATGTAAGTAAGATCATCTCTCTGATCTTTATCAACTTAAAATAATTTATCATTTGAACCTTTGTATTATATTGAGGGTTTTTCTACATCATCAGTACATGCCTTAGAATTTTTAAAATATCTTGGCTCCAGCAGTGAATTTTGTAAGAGATGAAGCTACTGACTCTTCTGAGAGGACCCTTTCAAAACCCCTTTTGTTTGCTTTGTTTGCAAAAGAAAATAAGAATTTGGTATTTTTGCTTTCCTCCTATATCTTTGAAAACACACTGTGATAAGTATTTGGTTGTATGTTGATCTCCCTGGTATATGGTGACCTGTTCTGAAGGAAGGGGAGTTTTTTACATTCTCAGTATATGGAAAATATAATGCATGGTAGGGATCTTCATATCCTTTGAAAAGCATTGAACACAATCAGTATAGTAGCATCTGTTAATGAACAGATTCAATGTTATCATCTTTAAAAAATCAGATCAAATTTTTTCCATTTTTTCTAGTCTAATAGCTACGTTCACAAAGCATTTAAGAAAATATAGCTAGAGCATCAGCCACGTTTGCAAGAATCATAGTTGTAAATCAAATAGGCAATTGTCTGCTCTGCACATACCAAGGGTGAATTACTCAAGAATTGCAGTTCAAATTTTGCTGGACATTTAACAGCTGCAGCACATTTCTGACAGATGGTTTAACAGATTAATCAGTTTCAAATTATCTACAAAACTGTTATATACTAGGAAAAAAAAAAACAGATCTGTAAGAATAAAAAAGAAGCTTTTTCTCCTCTAAGTCAATCTTTTTAATTTCAGAGAAATTAATTCTGTCGCACCAAACAATAAAAATTAACATTCACCTTTTGTACAACAAGAAAAAGTTTTGAAAATTTTATTTATATTACTTCATGCTAAAAAGGAAATGGTATTCAAAAGTAGCATCAACTAAGGATTTAATCTCTAAAAAGGGTAAACATGGTTGTTTGTTTGTTTGTTTGTTTTCCTTAACTTATATTCTATAGGCTCATGAAGAGGCAGAGCTACCAAAAACTTTTAATGAAACAGTAATTTGAAGAGTGCCAAGGTCAATTGTAGTACAACTAAATGAACCTTAAGCCACTTCTAGCTGTCATTGGTATCTTCCTATGGACAAGACTCTTCTAGATTGCAATTTGTTAGTCCACTGGTAAAGGACTAGATTTCTGACTCGATCTAGTTTCATTTACTTGTTAACTCAAAGAGAGTATTCACTGATAAAAAGCAATGTATTTATTGACAATCAAGTCTATATCCTAGATTATTTAACCCACTGCAACTTTTACTTAATTAACTAAAGGGAGTTATTTAAACCTCCTCCAGTGTTCCTGACTCAAGTCATATCAGATTTGATCATGAACTTGATTGGTCCAAAGTGGACAGTGGAGCACTAGATAGTCAATAAAGCTGTCAGAGAAGGTTCAACTAATCAACATGTATTTATGGTATGCTACGGTAATGGAAAATGGGCCATGAAACAGTGTTTGCAATATAATCCCAATTTTATATACACGTTTATATGCAGAGTACATTATGTGAATGCCAGGCTGGATGAATCACAAGCTGGAATCTAGATTGCCAGGAGAAACATCAATAAGCTAAAATATGCAGATTATAACACTCTAATGGCAGAAAGCAAAGAGGAATTAAAGAGCCTCTTGATGAGGGTGAAAGAGGAGAGAGGGAAAGCTGGCTTAAAATTCAACATTCAAAAAACTAAGTTCATTGTATTTGGTCCCATCATTTCATGGCAAATAGATGGGGAAACAATGGAAACAGTGGTAGATTTTATTTTCTTGGACTCCAAAATCACTGCAGACGGTGACTGTAACCATGAAAATAAAAGATGCTTGCTCCTTGGAAGGTAAGCTATGACAAACCTAGACAACAAATTAAAAAGCAGAGATATCACTTTCCCAACAAAAGTCCATACAGTCAAAGCTATGTTTTTTCCAGTAGCCATGTGCAGATGTGAGAGTTGGACAATAAAGAAAGCTGAGCACTGAAGAATTGATGCTTTTGAGCTGTAGTGTTGGAGAAGATGATTGAGAGTCCTGTGGACTGCCAGGAGATCAAACCAATCAATCCTAAAGGAAATCAACCCTGAATATTCATTGGAAGGACTGATGCTCAAGCTGAAGCTCCAATACTTTGACCACCTGATGCAAAGAACTGACTCATTTGAAAAGACCCTGATCCTGGGAAATACTGAGGCAGGAGAAGAAATGGGGACAACAGAGGATGAGATGATTGGATAGTATCACTAACTCAATGGACATGAATTTGAGCAAACTCCAAGAGATAGTGGAGGACAGGGAAGCCTGATGTGTTGCAATCCATGGGACGGCAAAGAGTATGACATGACTTAGCAACTGAACAGTAGCAGCCAAATTTATTACAAAAACAGTGAAAGTTCAATGTCAGTGGTTTAATGTATTTTTATAAGACAAGTTTTTAGAGCACTTTTATGTTTAGAACAAAATTCAGAGGGTGGTACTGAGGTTTCACGTACATCTCTTATCCCAACACATGCATAGCCTTCACCATTATCAACATCACTCACAGAATGTTACATTTTTCACCAGTGTTGAATGTACACTGACTCATTATAATCACCCCAAATTCATGCTTTATCTTGGGATTCACTCTTTGCATTATATGCATGATGAACTTGAACAAATTATGATGCAATATATCCATCCTTTGGATGTGACTCAGTGACTTCACTCTCACTTTTCACTTTCCTGCATTGGAGAAGGAAATGGCAACCCACTCCAGTGTTCTTGCTTGGAGAATCCCAGGGATGGCGGAGCCTGGTGGGCTGCCATCTATGGGGTGGCACAGAGTCGGACACGACTGAAGCAACTTAGCAGCAGCATATCTATCATTAGAGTGCATGCATGCTCAGTCATGTATGATGCTTTGAGACCCCATGGACTATGGACTACAGCCTCTCTGTCTGTAGAATTTTCCATACAAGCATACTGGAGTGAGTGGTCAGGTCCTACTCTAAGGGATCTTCCTGACCTAGGAATTGGACTGTCTCTCGTGTCTCCTGCATTGGTGAGGTAGATTCTTTTACCACTGAGCCACTTGGGAAGATCCATCATCATAGTAATAGAGTAATCATATCATAGAGTAATCTTTCTGCCCTAAAAATGCCCTTTTCTATATCTGTTCATCTCCCCGACCCTAACCCTAAACCCCACTAATTTTGTTTACTGTCTCTATAGTTTTCCCTTTTCCAGAATGTCATAGTTGGGATTACATGGCACGAAGTCATTTTGGACTGTCCTCTTTCACTTGGCCACATGTGTTGACATTTCCTTCACGTCTTTTCACAGCTTGACAGCTTACTTCTTTTTAGTGCTAAATGATATTTCATTGTTTGGATGTACCACAGTTTATCCATTTACCTACTGAAGGACATCTTGAGTGCTCACAACTTTTGGCAATATGAAAAAGCTATTATAGATACCCAAATACAGGTTTTTGTAAGGGGTAATGACAGTTTGATGTTTTAATACTTAAACATAAAAGTGGGAGGATAAGAAAAAATGCATTGGATAGAAAATAGAAAAGAAAAACATTCCAGACAAGCACATCAGTATCAGTATTACAAAAAGGGCTAGGGTTTTAGGGTGAGGGTTAGGGTTGAAGTAAAGTAAAGTGAACTCGGTCAGTTGTGTCTGACTCTTTTTGACCCTGTGGACCGTAGCCCACCAGGCTCTTCCATCCATGGGATTCTCCAGGCAAGAATCCTGGTGTGGGTTGCCATTTCCTTCTCCAGGGGATCTTCCCAACCCAGGGATTGAACCCAGGTCTCCCACATTGCAGGCAGATGCTTTAACCTTTGAGCCACCAGGGAAGCCCAAGGGTTGGGGTTAGGGTAAGGGTTATGGGAATGCCTAGTGACTTTAAGAAAGAATAACTAGCAGAATCTTAAAATAAAATAAAACAAAAACAACCCCAACAACTTATTGCAGCTGCCTAACACACTCTTCTCCCAATTTCCACTTGGGTAACATCACATTTTCAATCAAATGCCAGGAAAAGAGACCTTCTCCAACTCTACCATAGCTCAAGCTAAATTCAGTCTGCCTCCCTTTCTCAGAGAACCCACTTCCTTTCCTTAGTGGCAATGCTGACAAACAGGAATCATGTACTGATCTGTGCATCTTCTTGTTTAATGGTGATTCCACCGTGAGTTGTTCATCCTCACGGATGAAGCTGAGGATTGTTTTCTTCGTGTCTGTGTTCCCAGTACATGGAACCGTGATCAGTGCCCAGAATGAATGAACAGCAGATGGTACAGAGGGTAGCAATCATTGAATTCACAGAGGGATTTATCTGCATAAGGATGCTGAAGCCAAATTGTGTTGCAAAATCTCATTTGTTCATTCCTATTCTGCTTGTTCTCAATTATTCTTTCAACAAATGTTCACTGGGTGCCTATTATGTTTAAATCTAGGTATCCTTTATCCCAGATTTCACAGGCTGGTGAATTCCATGCTAAAAACGTGGGTTATATTTCATGGACCTTGAGAAACCACTGAAACGGTTTGCTTAATAGGGTAGTGACATGATCCAATCATAGCTCTATTTTAAAAGGAAGAAAACTTTGATAGTAGGGTAAAACAGACTAGGAAGTATGTTCTGAAAAATGACAAGAATATTACAACATTGAAAGTCTGAAGTGGCACATAGATGAGCAGAAGGCAGTGGCAGTGGGCTTACAAGAAGGGAAAGATGCAGAAGATATTTCCGAAGGTGACTGGCTTGGTTTCACAGAATGTGTGAAGTAATAGAAAAAAGAGAGGTTAAAATTACTGAGATTTCTTTTTTTGAATGACAGTACAGTGTAAAGTCTTTCATCAAGTAAAGGCTATAATATATGCTATTGGACTCATTTGCTTAAATCATTTAATAAAACAAGATGTCTGAATCATTTAAGAGCATATGTGAAGATTACACCTTTAGTTAAAAGCTAGGCTT
>SJYC01059657.1:0-35974 GCA_006408675.1 Madoqua kirkii
GCTGTAGTGTTGGAGAAGATGATTGAGAGTCCTGTGGACTGCCAGGAGATCAAACCAATCAATCCTAAAGGAAATCAACCCTGAATATTCATTGGAAGGACTGATGCTCAAGCTGAAGCTCCAATACTTTGACCACCTGATGCAAAGAACTGACTCATTTGAAAAGACCCTGATCCTGGGAAATACTGAGGCAGGAGAAGAAATGGGGACAACAGAGGATGAGATGATTGGATAGTATCACTAACTCAATGGACATGAATTTGAGCAAACTCCAAGAGATAGTGGAGGACAGGGAAGCCTGATGTGTTGCAATCCATGGGACGGCAAAGAGTATGACATGACTTAGCAACTGAACAGTAGCAGCCAAATTTATTACAAAAACAGTGAAAGTTCAATGTCAGTGGTTTAATGTATTTTTATAAGACAAGTTTTTAGAGCACTTTTATGTTTAGAACAAAATTCAGAGGGTGGTACTGAGGTTTCACGTACATCTCTTATCCCAACACATGCATAGCCTTCACCATTATCAACATCACTCACAGAATGTTACATTTTTCACCAGTGTTGAATGTACACTGACTCATTATAATCACCCCAAATTCATGCTTTATCTTGGGATTCACTCTTTGCATTATATGCATGATGAACTTGAACAAATTATGATGCAATATATCCATCCTTTGGATGTGACTCAGTGACTTCACTCTCACTTTTCACTTTCCTGCATTGGAGAAGGAAATGGCAACCCACTCCAGTGTTCTTGCTTGGAGAATCCCAGGGATGGCGGAGCCTGGTGGGCTGCCATCTATGGGGTGGCACAGAGTCGGACACGACTGAAGCAACTTAGCAGCAGCATATCTATCATTAGAGTGCATGCATGCTCAGTCATGTATGATGCTTTGAGACCCCATGGACTATGGACTACAGCCTCTCTGTCTGTAGAATTTTCCATACAAGCATACTGGAGTGAGTGGTCAGGTCCTACTCTAAGGGATCTTCCTGACCTAGGAATTGGACTGTCTCTCGTGTCTCCTGCATTGGTGAGGTAGATTCTTTTACCACTGAGCCACTTGGGAAGATCCATCATCATAGTAATAGAGTAATCATATCATAGAGTAATCTTTCTGCCCTAAAAATGCCCTTTTCTATATCTGTTCATCTCCCCGACCCTAACCCTAAACCCCACTAATTTTGTTTACTGTCTCTATAGTTTTCCCTTTTCCAGAATGTCATAGTTGGGATTACATGGCACGAAGTCATTTTGGACTGTCCTCTTTCACTTGGCCACATGTGTTGACATTTCCTTCACGTCTTTTCACAGCTTGACAGCTTACTTCTTTTTAGTGCTAAATGATATTTCATTGTTTGGATGTACCACAGTTTATCCATTTACCTACTGAAGGACATCTTGAGTGCTCACAACTTTTGGCAATATGAAAAAGCTATTATAGATACCCAAATACAGGTTTTTGTAAGGGGTAATGACAGTTTGATGTTTTAATACTTAAACATAAAAGTGGGAGGATAAGAAAAAATGCATTGGATAGAAAATAGAAAAGAAAAACATTCCAGACAAGCACATCAGTATCAGTATTACAAAAAGGGCTAGGGTTTTAGGGTGAGGGTTAGGGTTGAAGTAAAGTAAAGTGAACTCGGTCAGTTGTGTCTGACTCTTTTTGACCCTGTGGACCGTAGCCCACCAGGCTCTTCCATCCATGGGATTCTCCAGGCAAGAATCCTGGTGTGGGTTGCCATTTCCTTCTCCAGGGGATCTTCCCAACCCAGGGATTGAACCCAGGTCTCCCACATTGCAGGCAGATGCTTTAACCTTTGAGCCACCAGGGAAGCCCAAGGGTTGGGGTTAGGGTAAGGGTTATGGGAATGCCTAGTGACTTTAAGAAAGAATAACTAGCAGAATCTTAAAATAAAATAAAACAAAAACAACCCCAACAACTTATTGCAGCTGCCTAACACACTCTTCTCCCAATTTCCACTTGGGTAACATCACATTTTCAATCAAATGCCAGGAAAAGAGACCTTCTCCAACTCTACCATAGCTCAAGCTAAATTCAGTCTGCCTCCCTTTCTCAGAGAACCCACTTCCTTTCCTTAGTGGCAATGCTGACAAACAGGAATCATGTACTGATCTGTGCATCTTCTTGTTTAATGGTGATTCCACCGTGAGTTGTTCATCCTCACGGATGAAGCTGAGGATTGTTTTCTTCGTGTCTGTGTTCCCAGTACATGGAACCGTGATCAGTGCCCAGAATGAATGAACAGCAGATGGTACAGAGGGTAGCAATCATTGAATTCACAGAGGGATTTATCTGCATAAGGATGCTGAAGCCAAATTGTGTTGCAAAATCTCATTTGTTCATTCCTATTCTGCTTGTTCTCAATTATTCTTTCAACAAATGTTCACTGGGTGCCTATTATGTTTAAATCTAGGTATCCTTTATCCCAGATTTCACAGGCTGGTGAATTCCATGCTAAAAACGTGGGTTATATTTCATGGACCTTGAGAAACCACTGAAACGGTTTGCTTAATAGGGTAGTGACATGATCCAATCATAGCTCTATTTTAAAAGGAAGAAAACTTTGATAGTAGGGTAAAACAGACTAGGAAGTATGTTCTGAAAAATGACAAGAATATTACAACATTGAAAGTCTGAAGTGGCACATAGATGAGCAGAAGGCAGTGGCAGTGGGCTTACAAGAAGGGAAAGATGCAGAAGATATTTCCGAAGGTGACTGGCTTGGTTTCACAGAATGTGTGAAGTAATAGAAAAAGAGAGGTTAAAATTACTGAGATTTCTTTTTTTGAATGACAGTACAGTGTAAAGTCTTTCATCAAGTAAAGGCTATAATATATGCTATTGGACTCATTTGCTTAAATCATTTAATAAAACAAGATGTCTGAATCATTTAAGAGCATATGTGAAGATTACACCTTTAGTTAAAAGCTAGGCTTTTAACTGAAATACCAGTCATAGGTTCTGCATTTCATTCATTGAAGCAATAACGTTCACTTAACTAGGAATCAGAAAGCCAAGAATACAGCCCATATAAAATTTCCCCAAGACCCTTCAGATTCTCAGTGACCTTATTTGAGACAAAACTATCCAGCACTCGATTTTACATCTACACACTAAATTGTAAACATCCATCTCTTTCACGGGGGTACTTTGCTGATTTATTCAGCATGTTCCAGGTGGTTTGGTGGTAAAGAATCCACCTGTCCATGCAGGAGACACAGATTTGATCCCCGGCTTGGGAAGATGCCTTGGAGGAAGGCATGGCAACCCACTCCAGTATTATTGCCTAGAGAATCTCTTGGACAGAGGACCCTGGTATGTCACAGCCCATAGGGTCACAAAGAGTCAGACTTGACTGAAGCAACTTAGCACGCACCCACAAACAGCTGTGCGAGAATGCCTGTCCACTCCATTTTCTGATGGACCTTTCTCTCACCTTTCTTTCTGTCTTCTTATAACACTTTTTGTCTTGTCCTTTATAATGCCTCTGGCTTTCAGCAAATGCAGGCTTCCCTATTTTAGGAAGGAATACTTTTAATGTCAACGCTGGTCCTTCCTCTCAGAACCAGGAATGAGTGTTTTGTATGCCACTACTAAGGAAAAGTTCTTTGAACTTAGGACAAATCTAAAGAGAAAAAGATATTATATTGATATCCAGGAATGCATTCTATCTCAAAGAAAGCTTTTATATATATATATATATATATATTTGATAAGGGTTAAATTCTAAACAGATAGTTGTTGTTGTTTGTTTTTTTTTTTGTTTTTTTTTTTTTCAGAAGGCTTCTATGACATGCTTGGGTAGCATCACCAACTCAATGGACATGAGTTTGAGCAAATTCCTGGAGATAGTGAAGGACAAGGGAGCCTGGTATGCTGCAGTCCATGGGGTCACAAAGAGGTGGACACGATTTAACAACTAAACAACAACAATGAAAAGGCAAAATCTATTTCAAACGAAAAGAAAATGGAAACACAATAATTCTTTTCAAATACACACTGGTAGACGTGCACTCATTTTAGATGGGTACAGTCAGGAGAGGAGACTGAATCATTTTTTGCCACCATTCCCAGTTACGAATGGCAGTGAATGGCACTACTTCACTAGGAGCACCACCAGCAGGAGGTTTTTGAGATAAGCAGATGGGATCTAAGCTTGACTCTGGTCTTACACAAAGGACAGGATGGAGTCAAGTCAAGAAAATCCAGGTCAGGAAGAAAGAATCCAAAAGAAAGTCAACTATAAGCAGACAGGGAGCAGAGCCCAGCCAGACTGTGGAGTCCAGTCCTGGGAGAAGATATCTCATCTCTCTCATTCTTTACGCAACCTGCTGGACTTGAGAAAAGAAGCCCTACAACTTTAAGAATATTTAATAGTTAAAATGAGATCTTCCACCTTTCACAGGGAGAAAGAAAGAGAAACCGCAAGCAAGCAAAGGCCCAGAAAATGAGATTAATTAGAGGTTACAAAAAGTAAGTTTGATTACTATGCTAAATGTGTTTGGGAAAATGGTAAGGAAGAGGAATTGAAAGTAAGTAGTATGTTGCGCCTTGAAGACTAAGCAGCTAATTTTCAATCTTCTGCAGAAGGGAACAGGGCACAATTAAAGGTTTCTAAACAGAGAAATTGCAGAGTAATGTACAGGGAAAGTTACCAAAAAGAATTTTAAGCATCTTCAGAGAGGAGGTTCCCAAAGTATGAATTTCAGATGGAAAAAGAAAATGCATCTTGAGAAAACAATGTGATCAGAAATAAATAGGAAATGGAGACAACCCAATTCACAGAATTCTGCACTGCTGAAGTTTATGCAGCTATAGAGATGTGGGGAAAGGTGTTGGTTTTACACTCTGAAATGACACAGAACCATAGCAATAATAAATAAAAGATATATATATATATATAATATATATATATATATCCATGACCATCATGATGGAGAGATGGCCTCAGTCTCAAGCAAACAATCATATTGTTTTCCCAACACACCTACATTTTTCCAAAAGCTGGCCTCCAAACCTGAATATAGAAAACCCAAGTTCTAATTGCTATTCAGTCTCCAACTGTCTTGAGCAAGCCACATATCCACGTTGAATCTCAATTTCTCCATCTGCGAAACAGGAAGTATTGGACATTCAATCCTCAGGGCCCCTTTCATGGCTGACATTCCTGGATTCTCTAATGTCATAATGCGCTAGTGCCGGTGTTGAGTCGCTCAGTCGTGTCCAACTCTTTGCAACCAACCCCATGGACTGTAGCCCGCCAGGCATCTCTGTCCGTGGAACTCTCCAGGCAAGAGTACTGGGTGGGGAGCCATGTCCTTCTCCAGGGGATCTTCCCAACAGCAGAGATCAAACCCAGGTCTCCTGCATTGTATGTGGATTCTCTACCATCTGAGCTATCAGGGAAGCCTTGGTATAGAGATATAAATGTGGGGGCGTAGGGGTAGAACAACTAATTCTACCTAGAAGATAGTATCACCCAAGCATATCACTATGAGTCATGGTGGCTCAGACAGTATAGAATCTGTCTGCAATGAGGGATACTCGAGTTCAATCGCTGGGTTGGGAAGACCCCCTGGAAAAGGGAATGGCAACCCACTCCAGTATTCTTGCCTGGAGAAGTCAATGGACAGAGGAACCTGGCAGGCTACAGTGCACGGAGTCACAAAGAATCAGACACGACTGAGTTTCTAACTCAGCACAAGCATATCAGTAGGTTAATGGAGAGTACTATGAAATGATACACAAGAAGATGATTTTTAAACTTTAAAGTCACATACAAATACTAGTTTCTAATATAATTGAGTAAACAAAACTAGAGTTGACTATTTGATAGTTTTCAGATTTCCTATGATGAATTCATCTTAAAATACGAGAGTACAGTTAAGAGAATAAAGATATACAGTTAGTTTTTGCAGGTAGTTGAAAATATTTAATTGTTGCTTGCCTTCCATTGCATAAACATTGGAGTAGATCACAATATTCTTTTTACTTATTTTTTAAAATTAGAAAATCCACTGAGACCTTAGACTCTAGACTTGCAAATTGATGGTTAATTTGGAAGAAAATGCATGTCAACCACTGTCTTCTGAGAATTTCTTCAGCTAGCTGCCCACTTCCTATTCATATTCATGTGTGCGTGCATGCTAAGTTACTTCAGCTGTGTCTGACTCTGTGACCCTATGGACTGTAGCTTGCCAGGCTCCTCTGTTCATGGGCTTCTCCAGGCAAGAATACTGGAGTGGATGGCCATGCCCTCCTCCTGGATATCTTCCTGACCCAGGGATTGAACCTGTGTCTCCTGTATTGGCGGGGGGGGGGGGGGGGGTTCTTTCTCATTCACTGAAGGTCCCTCTGGCCTCTGGGTGGGTGGTAGCCTTGCCTGGTCAAAGGCGATGCCAGTCCCTGACCTGCAAACTGGGCACCCTTGCAGCTCACGTGCCCTCAGGTCAAGTCGCTATTTTCTGTTTTTTCAGGTCTGCAGAAGCTGCTGCTCCCCACGCCCTGCCGCCCCCACCCCCGTCACATTCGACCAGATGTGGCTCCTATCTGGTTCAGTCCTGAGCTCCTGCCTGGCAGGGCCGTGGCACTCAACAGTATTGCCATGCACTCTCACACCTCCCGTGGCAGCATCTGACTCAGCCTGACGCCACCTGCCAAGGCGTTCAGATGGCAACTTCCCTTTCTCTTTATTGAACAAACATTTACTAAGTCCTTCCTACGCCCGGGGCACCCTTCCAGCACAGAGACTCCACAGGACAGCAGTCTTCTATAATAACTGCAGGAATCTCTATAGCTGAAAGTGAAAGTGAAGTCACTCAGTCGTGTCCAACTCTGCGACCTTGTGGACTGTAGCCCACCAGGCTCCTCCGTCCATGGAATTCTCCAGGCAAGAATACTGCAGTGAGTTGCCATTTCCTTCTCCAGAGGAATCTTCCCAACCCAGGGATCGAACCCTGGTCTCCTGCATTGCAGGCAGGCACTTTAACCTCTGAGCCACCAGGGAAGCTCTATGTATAGCTGAGTCTCCCATAAATAGCCGCGTATTCCTGATGCTTCAGTAAATCAGTTTACAGATGTGCTCTGCACAGTTATACTGCCTTGATACGTTTTCTGACTCGATGTCACAAGCTAACCTGAAAAGTTTGGAATTCTGTGTTGTTAGGTCTTCACTTGACATTCCGTATTTCTTATTGTTCAGAGAAAGAATGTGTACATTTATACATTTTTCTAAGCTCCAGTTATCGGTGAGTGTTATTTGAAACATAATATGAAAATGCACTTGACAGGTTACCCTGGAGGTGACACCGCAATGTACAAAGTATGAACATCCTATATTCAGGGCAGAGCAATGTTCCCCTTTTGATTTAAGTTTTCTGATATCTGTAAATGCCACTGTACTCCAATAACTATTTAGTTTTCAGTGCCACCATTGGTCATGTGAAAAATATTTTTTTCTGGATTTAAAAGAGCACATGCATTTACACATATGCTTACAGCCTGTCCTCATTCAAGATATAATTTCAGGTAGACTGCAGATATTCTCCACTGTGTCTGATGGATCTCAGTTTTCACACCTCTCATAACACCAGTGTTAGATATATGTTTGCTGGATGATCAAACATATATCTGTTAATTCCTGTCTCTTAGGATGGGAGCCTGTGGGGCTTACAGACACAAACTCCTATTACATCTCCAACTAACCCAAACCCTAGATATGCTAGGCTCAATCCTCCTGCAGGAGAATGCCAGGCCAAAATCCTCCAGAAGAGTGTATTCTAGGGTTCACTCCATCTATAAATTGGGTACATCATCCAGGTATAAGGGAGAAAAGACTATCTTTGTGAAATTTGAAGTAGCTTTCTCTTGGACTGAAAGCAAATTTAATGTGAGCAGCAGCATTTTTTGTTGTTACTATTGAGAATAATCCTTTACGTTGAGATGATTAGAGTAAGTTTCAACGGAGAGAAGGAAAATAATTTTGAGAATACGGTGTGTGGTTTCCTGAAAATTGCACTTCTTAGAAACAGATCACCCAAAAAGTATTTTTCCGTCCAAAACTATACAGGCAGAATAAATAGCATCTCTTTCCTAACCCCTGCCTATATCTGCTACACTTTTGGTCCAAGAATTCTGAAAAGACCTGCAGAGACACTGCTGGGCTCAATGGCACAGCAATAGAACTAGAACATGGAGATAACTCTGTCAAGGTCGGTATAACTATCGTGGTCAGGTAGGTGCCGAATGCATTATTTAATTTTCTTTCTCATTGGATAAAAGCTATGATTGTTTCTGTGTATGACAAACCGTAGTCAGTTGATGTGCATTTTTATCCCTCTTTCCAAGGACAGCAAACACTGCAATAAAAGATAAATCAAAATGTATTTAGTTGACATCCTGTTTTCTTCTTCAGCTTCCCTGTGGCTCAGCTGAAAAAGAATCTGCCTGCAATGCAGGAGACCTGAGTTCAGTCCCTGAGTTCGGAAGATCCCCTGGAGAAGGGAACAGCTACCCACTCCAGCATTCTGGCCTGGAGAATTCCATGGACTGTGGAGTCCATGGGGTCACAAAGAGTCAGACACGACTAAGCGACTTTCACTTTTCTTCTTGGAGGGGAAAAATATTTTAACCTTACATTGCTCCTTTAGTTGTTTATCAGAGGCTTAATTCTACATATTAACACATCTATTTGTCTCTGGGTTTTATCCATTTTCCTTCAGAATTTTATTCCGACTATAATTAAAATGTTTCTGGGACAAACATCACTGGGAGGTATTATCAAGTCCTGAGAAAGTAGGCTTTGAATGCAAGCTTTCATAAGTGATTGGAATGAAAGAGACGAAAGAAACATGAAAATATGAGATATTAAACTTCAAGAAGAATAAAATTAGATATTGGCTAAAGGCAGGGGAACCTATTCCTATACCACCAGTTTATCTCCCACTAGATCTGTCTGTACATAATGTATCTATGAAAATGAGAGTGGAAGCTTGCTCAGTCCTGTCAGACTCTTTGCGACCCCATGGACTATACAGTCCTTGAAATTCTCCAGGCCAGAATCCTGGAGTGGGGAGCTGTTCCCTTCTCCAGGGGATCTTTCCAACAGCAGGGATCAAACCCATGTTACCTGCATTGCAGACACATTCTTTACCAGCTGAGCCACCAGGGAAGCTCTGGTATCCATGCATCTACTGTATCTATATGTTCACAGAAAAATCAGGAATTAATGTAGACACAGCTGATTTTTCTCACATAATAACCTAAAAATAAATTATTAAGCTTACACATTTTAAAAATATTTTGTAGACCCAATTTTTATAAAGATTTTAAGACTTCCATTGAATTTCACCCTATATCATATCCATCCTCAATACAACTTTCAGTATTATAGATTAAATTAAAAGTAGCACCAGATGGTAAAATGATGGCTGAGAAAAATTCAGGAGAGCTGGTAACTATTGTTAAGATGGAAACTTTCAGTGATAAACTAGGTTGAAACTGGTCTGAGGATCAAGACAATATTTGAGAAAATTATTTTTTAAAAAATCAATTTTTACTTGTATATTCTCTAAGGAATCAATGTTGTTCTAGTAATGTATAAGAGATGAAGTTCAACATGATTTAACACAATTGGGTCTAGAGTATTAAAAGTCATTCCTATAGCATTTTAAATTTCATGGAATTAAACAAATATACAATAACAAAAAAGAGAGATAATATGCTTTTAAAATGAAAGGTACCACAGTGAAATATAAGGAGACTTCCTCTGATCTACTGTTCATTTTATTCCTGAAATCTGATTTGACTTAAAGAAGTATGCGCCAATAGGTGCACTGGAAACTTTTAGAAAATAAGATATAAACAGAAACTTTCATAATGTGTTTTAAAAATGTATCTTATTCTAATCACATGTTTACATATAGCTTAAAGACCTTCAGGGATCCTACCTTAAAAAGAACAGTTGTTTTCATCTTTTTTATAGGCCTCTTTTGGAATTTTCCTCTATTTCCTTAATTAAATAACATGCTTAGATTGTTATGGGCTCCACAGGTAGCGAGAGCGGTAAAGAACCTGCCTGCCAATTCAGGAGACATAAGAGATTCAGGTTAGATCCCTGGGTCGGGAAGATCCCCTGGAGAAGGGAACAGCAACCCACACCAGTATTCTTGCCTGGAAAACACCATGGACAGAGCAGCCTGGGGGTAGAGTCCATGGGGTCACGGGTCAGCTAGCACTGAGAGACCAAGACACACACAGATTGTTACACACTAACTTTTCTACCTTAAATATCTACAGACTCCCCGCTGTGAAAGAGGAAGGTTTAGTTCTCTCGCATTCCTTCACCCCACCACACATAAATATCCTTTTTGTCTATTACCCCACGTCTTACTAATCACACTTGCCATGACATCAGCATACAATATTTACATCACTGTGTGAATACTATTCACAGCTGAGTTAAGTGTTTACGCTATGACAACTTTTCCTTTCCTGCATAACTTTTATTTTCTCTAGGAAAACGATTCCTGTCTTTAAAAATTAGCATACAGTTATACAAATAAAAACATCTTTATTGAAAAAAAAAATTTGTATTACCTAACAATGCCCCCAATCTTTCGTGTCAATGACAGTAGAATTTATATAGATCTACTTGATCAAGAGGATAAACTTTGGTCAGATAATTTGTATACAACTTGCAACATGAAAAGCGACTCTGTGGACCCCACAATGACCTCTGGTTGTAAAGAGACCAGTCCAATCACAGACTCACTGACTTTCCATTCACTCTGCAATTTTCATCTAGATTCAACCTTTAACATCTAGATTTAACCAAGACTTGTAGATGAGTTCATAGATAACTGGAAATACCAATTGTGTGTGTATGGGGGGGAATCAGAGAATGTGATCAAATTGAGGACTCAGCAGTTTCTTTAAAACTAGAAACCTAGGGCTTCCCTGGTGGCTCAGTGATAAGGAATCAGCCTGCCAAGGCAGACCCCTGATCCGGGAAGATTCCACTAGCTGTGGAGCGACTAAGCCTGTGTGCCCTGAGTACTGAGCCTGTGCTCCGAGCCCAGGAGTTGCAACTACTAAAGCCCATGCACTCTAGAGTCTGTGCTCAGCAACAAAACAAGTCACCACAATGAGAAACCCTCGCAGCACCACTATGGAGTAGCCCCATCTCACTGCAATAATTCAAGTAAAAAACTAGAGACACCTCTATATCCATGCTATACCTGAAAAACTTAGGAATCGTTTAGTCTAAAACATGCACTTACTAACAGAAACCCAGAAAGTTACCTGACTTGGAGTCCATTAAAATGTGTGCATGTATATATATGTAATTTCCATGTAACATTCCAAACGTCAAGTTATGTAGATAACTTACAAAGTACTCTATAGTAAGTAATCTGTAATTATATGCTGTTCTCACATAAGGATAATATTAGGCTAAAATAAAGGTAAGCTAAGTCGCTCAGTTGTGTCCGACTCTGCGACCCCGTGGACTGTAGCTCACCAGGCTCCTCCGTCCATGGGATTCTCGAGGCAAGAATACTGGAATGGGTTGCCACTTCCTCCTCCAGGGGATCTTCCTGACCCGGGGATCGAACCCAGGTCTCCCGCATTGCAGGCAGACACTTTAACCTCTGAGCCAAGGTAAGGCTATTTTTATTAATTAGCTATATTAATGTTAAAACATTCTTCAGGTTGCTTGTCAAATTTATTATATGTCTGGGCAATAAAATTATTTTTTCTACACTATTAACATTCTTTAAGATAGTACCACATAATCATCCAAGCACCATTTTATTATTATAAAATATTGTTGGATTTACCTCCAAGAAAACATATATAAAATTTCACTGTCCTATGTTATTAGAAAACACATTCTTTTGAAAATAAAAGGGAAAGAATGAGTAACAGCATTTTATAATTTTCCTGTTTATTTCTATCAGCACTGTTCTCATAGTTCAGGAAACTATAATGTGCAATTAACCTCTATATAAATACTTAAATTTTCATGGAAAAAAGTGACAGATTCCTGTTTCTTAATTTCTCAAGCAATAGACTTACTAAGCTATATGCTTAAGTGAGTCATGTAAGGCAATAACAGAAACGATATAAGAACTGTATAAATTTCTGCCTGTGCCACCTCCCTGTAGTCAGTAGGAAAATTTCAATGAGATGTTACTGAGTTTAATTTAAATATTGTGGCATTTTATATTTGGAGAGAAAACCTTGACCAAAAGTTAGATTGGCAGTTGCAACCTGTTCACCAGGGCCACTGTAACCTTTAGAAAGGCAGTGACTAAAAGCAAGGACTAAGAATCCAAGCATAGGACCAGTCCAGTGAGTCAAGGCTGTCTCTTTTCATGGAAGCAATCACAGAGTCAAAATTAAAATCAATAATTGTATAATGAACACTGAGGATATAAGGCCAGAGAGGAGAGAACGTGAGCACATCTCAAAGGATTCAGTCTCTAATAATAAGGGAGGAAAGTCAGGTGGGGCTGGAACCAGTGGGAAAGCAGATGCTTAAAACTTCAAATATGAGAATAAAATGGAATCTGCACAAAGACCATAGAATTTAGATTTCTTGGGCCAGGATTGATCATTCAACTGTGG
The DNA here is from genome assembly GCA_006408675.1 of Madoqua kirkii. Taxonomy (NCBI): domain Eukaryota; kingdom Metazoa; phylum Chordata; class Mammalia; order Artiodactyla; family Bovidae; genus Madoqua; species Madoqua kirkii. The sequence continues at coordinate 12,663 of SJYC01059657.1, forward strand.
CATGGCGACCCTTTGCCTTATACTATGAGGTACTTCTTGCTATTAACAGGTGAGGAGGACCATTTACAAGTTCCAGGACCTCGTAGACATGGGAACGTATCTGAGAAAACAAAAAGGTAACTTGTGGGTCATTTTCAAACACCATGGAACTATACCTTTCATCACTCTACCCACCAACCAGATTATTGTCTGTCTTTGGGAAGAAGCCAAGGAATCAGTCAGGTGAAATACAGGGTAAATTAGAAACTCCAGAAATAACTGTGACTCCAAGGTCTTTCTGTCAGGGATGGAAAATGGCCTGAAAACTGATCCTTCGGATACTGAGGCGTCCACACTATAACACTTGTTTGAAATCCATATTCTGCATATAAATATTTATGAAATTCAATTACTATTTTTTTCTAATTTAGCAAATCTTCGTAATCCTTTGGGCTGCCCTGGTGGCCCAGATGGTAAAGAATGCGTCTGCAATGTGGGAGACCTGGGTTCAATCCCTGGGTTGGGAAGATCCCCTGGAAGAGGGCGCGGCAACCCACCCCAGTATCCTTGCCGAGAGAATCCCCATGGACAGAGGGGCCTGGTGGGCTACAGTCAGTGGGGTCGCACAGAGTCAGACATGACTGAGCGACTAACAGCAGTTCATCCTTTACTCAGGCCTTTCTCCATAGCTTTTTTATTCAGGCCTCTATCATAGCTTTTCGGGGAGTATTTTAGCTCTCTCATGGGAGAAACAAAACATGTTCTAATGACTAAGTTTCACGGATGGCCACTTTTTACTTTCTGTTATGACCAGACTTTGTTTTGTTTATATCATAGAAGATGCTGAATATCAATAAAGCTGATGACAAAAAAGTAAAACCTAATACTAGTTTAACGAACTGTGATATAATCAAATTGTTAAGAGTAAAGCCCTTCATATCAGTTATACAAGAGACAATATAACTGGCCTGTAATCTAGCCTGGAGAATTCCATGGGGTCACAAAGAGTAGAACATGACTGAGCAACTTCACTTTCATACAAGGGACACTTGTTTTTAGGCTTAATAAAGATACAAATAAGCATTGGTAGATATATATACACATATAAAGAGTACATGTGTGTATATATGAGTCTATAAATAGCATGTATATGTAAGTGTATGTATTTTATATAGATAGGTATTAAGAAGAGAGGAATAGGCACCCTCCTAATAACTTGATATATTGTATGCCCTCACTACATAATATATTTAGCAAGAGAATATCTTAAAATTTAAAGGAGGTTCAACAGCTTTGAAACAAACTACAGGTGATTTATAGTTAAATGGCTGAATTATAGGCTTGCTGAACATACAGTGCAAAGGCCACAAGCCAGAGGCCTATCTATTTAAGAACAACAAAGTCACAAACTGTTTATATCTTAGAAATCAGTTAGTCCCCCTCTCACCTTGAATAGAAATTCTCTGGCCTTCTTGATGGAAGGCCATTTAATCTCCATTATTTTCAAAAATTTTACTTTTTTAAAAATGAGTCATTGCTGAACAGTTCCATTAAACATGTTTCATTACATCCTAAATGTTGTCAGTATATTGAGTTAAATCTTCAGCAAATTTTGTAGTTCAAACTAGTGACAGGTGACTCAGGATATGCAAAAAATCATACTTTAACTATAATCAGTGGCCTTAAAATTTGTGCCATCATCACCTTTTTAATTGCCTTTTTGTTTAGTGAGAAGAATTCACATTTGAGGGGAACAAAACTGGGTCTGAAATTCCAGCAATTATACCTAAAAGCTGTATAGACTTGAACAAACTATTTACTCTCCGGATTTCAATAATCTCACTTCTGATTTCAGAATGACAATTTCTAGGGTTCAGAAAGAAAGGAAAAAGAAAAAGGAAATAGAAGGGAAGAAGTAAAATTAATATGTTCTCTGTGTGTATGCTAAGGCGCTTCAGTGGTGTCCAATTCTTTGCGACCCTATGAACTATAGCCCGCCAGGCTCCTCTGTCCATGGGAGTCTCCAGGCAAGAACACTGGAGTGGGTTGCCATGCCCTCCTCCAGGGGATCTTCCCCAACCAGGGATCAAACCCACGTCTCTCATGTCTCCTTCATTGGAAGGCGGGTTCTTTACTACTAGTACCACCAGATATTATCAAGATATAAAGCTGAAAAAAACAGTTCTGTCAAATTTACTTTAATTTCCCTACACTTACAAAGTTAGAAAACCATTTGTGGTTTTATCTTAAATCATTATGTTAGAACTTTCCAGGACAAATTTCTAAGAATCTACATTCAGAAGAATCAGTATGTAGTACTAGTCTCAAATAACTTATAAAAAAAAGAAAGAAAAAAATGCCTCAACTTATATTAACACAAATTTCAATGTGTCATTTTGATCTTTGTTTCATTTCCATTTTAACATATAAATTGAGTCTTTAAAAATATTAATATTGTTTTTGCTTTAAGCATGTGTAAACCTTTCATGGTGGTAATTAGTGGTATATACTCCAGATTATTAAAAAAGAGAAAAAAAAATACTTCCAGTAAGTATAGATTGTTTTCCCCAAAGAATAGAAACAAGGATTCACCGAAAAGAAAAAGAAAACTTATTTCAAATACTTTCTCAAAAGGATAAATACATGTAGAGACAGAGTATAATGAAACTACAATGCCCTTTCTGAGGCTCACTTTTTTCCTCTGTAAAGGGATGATCAAACTATCTACCTTGTGTTTCTTTGTTTCAGATCAGATCATATGTGTGAAAGTTCACTAAAAACTATTCAAGTACAATGGATTATTATTAGATAGCCATGCAGGTAAAACAGCCACATATATATTCTATTTCAAACATTTTAACACCTTTAAAATGTGAGTAATGAGGACATTAGGTACTATGCCAGGTGTCAAGGCTACATAGATGGATAAAATATGCTCCGTAAGCATTCAGATACTCCATGTCAGGAGCTTCCGACATATTCATATTCTTTGATTTAATAAATCCATTTCTCGAGATTATTTTCAACAGAAATAATCCTAAATATGGGGAAAATATCCTATCAAAAGGCTGTTGTTGCATGGTTATTTATCAGTCAGTCAGTCAGTTCAGTCGCTCAGTTGTGTCCAGCTCTTTGTGATCCCATGAACCACAGCACTCCAGGCCTCCCTGTACATCACCAACTCCCAGACTTTACCCAGACTCATGTCCCTTGAGTCAGGTGATGCAATCCAACCATCTCACCCTCTGTCATCCCCTTCTCCTCCTGCCTTCAATCTTCCCCAACATCAGGGTCTTTTCAAATGAATCAGTTCTTCGCATCAGGTGGCAAAAAAATTGGAATTTCAGCTTCAGCATCAGTCCTTCCAATGACCACCCAGGACTGATTTCCTTTAGGATGGCCTGTTGGATCTCCTTGACTAGACAGACTTTTGTTGACAAAGTAATGTCTCTGCTTTTTAATATGCTGTCTAGGGTGGTCATAACTTATTGGGTAGTTATTTATAATAGCAAAAATATTTGAAATGGTACAATTATCAACTGTATGCATATAGCTAAATTATATAATTTCATTTTCTTAATAAAATAGTAGAGTCATTAAAATTATAGTCAAGAATATGATTGGAAAGTACTTTGATCTTATGGTTAGTAGAAATAAACAGGATAGAAGTTGTGAGTTAACTATAATTACTGGTAGGTAAAATTTTATAAGATGAATATGTCATGGGGGAAAAGTAATAAAAATTAGAAATAGTTATTACTAACTTTGGTTGGCAAGATTATGTGTGAAATTTCAATAGGGGCCTCATTTCTCTGTTTTGCAACTTTATGATGGATTACCATACTTATAATGATTTTTATTATATTTTTATTATATATTTGTATATTTTAAATGGTTTTTTATTATAGAGATAACTGATATGAAAGAGTGAGCTGAATAATAGATTATATTATTGATGAATATATGTAAAACTCAGATATTATTAATTTGATCTTACTTGCCACAAAAATTATTGGAAAAAATAAGTCTATTCTCTATCTCTGCTTCTCCACTGCTAATATACATCAAAAATTCCCCAGCAATTTCTTTTAAAATATATAAACCATGCTTTAATTAACAGATATCTGGGTTAGCAAATTAAAAAAAAACACTTTTCTTATTTCTACTCGTTACGTCCCCAACATTAATTTAAACTGTCTTAATTTCTTTCACAAAGTTAACTTTTATGACCAATGCATTTTGTCAAGATCAAAATCTAAATGCATGAAGAATTAACCTTGTACAATAATGAATTAACAAGATCTGAAAAAGATAAAATGAATCACTAAATGATTATCGTTAGCAAAAAGTTCCACTCTGCTCTCTTAGGGGGAATGATGGAACACTGTTTTATTGAACCCCATTATCCTAATGAGAAGATATTCTACACTTGATCATAGCCAAAAGGCTGGAGAAGATATTGTAATGAATTACTGCCAGTGCTTAATGAAGACATTTTATAATTATTGAAGCCACATCTGTTTGATTAACGAGTCCTTTCCAAGATGCATGCATCCTCTGCTATTTAGTGGATGGCAGAATGCAGACTGTGTATAAACTCGGGTTTCTCTTCTTTCATGAAGGGAAACCTTATCTGCCAATGGCAAATGTTGCTCTTAATGAACTTAAAAAAGGCTAATCTCCATTTTATGCAGCCTTTGTTTAAATCTTAGTTCAGTAACTTCTGTCAGTGGGCCTCCCTGATAGCTCGGTTGGTAAAAGAATCCACCTGTGCAGGAGACCCTGGCTTGATCTTGGGTTGCAAACATCCGCGGGAGAAGGGGTAGGCTACCTACTCCAGTATTCTTGGGCTTCCCTTGTGGCTCAGCTAGTAAAGAATTCACCTGCAATTTGGGAGATCTGGGTACGATCCTTGGTGGGAAGCTCCCCTGGAGAAGGAAAAGGCTACCCACTCTATTATTCTGGCCTAGAGAATTCCATGGACTATATAGGCCATGGGGTCACAAAGAGGCCAACTGAGTCACTTTCACTTTTAGTCACTTATTGATTTGTGGCATTGGGCAAGTCACTTAATACTCCATTGCCTTAGTTTCTTTTTCTGGAAAACATAATACTACTTTTATAGTGCTATTATCAGGATAAAAGGAGATAATAAAACAAAGCTCTTATAATAATGCTTAAGCTTCGCAGGTGGCTCAGTTCTAAAGGACTTGCTTGCCAGTATAGGAGATGTAAGTTTAATCCCTGGGTTGGGAAGACCCCCTGGAGGAGGAAATGGCAACCCACTCTAGTATTCTTCCCTGGGAAATCCCATGGACATAGGAGCCCGGTGGGCTACAGTCCATGCAGTCGCAAAGAGTCAGACACGACGGAGCTCAGGACAGCCGTAGCATCAAAATAATGCTTGCATAAATACTAATTCTGTGTACCAAGCACTGGCCGTGATTCTAAATAAAGTGAAAATTCCGTACTCCATCAGAACCTTGATATTGTTATTGTGTACATAAATTAGTAATGTATTAGTCATTCCTTTTGAAGAACTTGATAGCATGATTCTTTTAATGTCTCTGTGCTCTTCAAATGACAGGCTCACAGACATAGAAAATAAATTTATGGTTACCTAAAGGGAGAGGGAGGGGGTACAAATGAGAAGTATGGAATTCACAGATACAAACTACTATACATTAAGTAGATAAGCAACAATAATTTATTGTATAGCACTGGGAATTATATTTAATATCTTGCAATAGCCTATAATGGAATATAATCTGAAAAGCATAAGTGCATCATTTCGCTATACACTTGAAACTAATATAGTATTATAAATCAACTCTATTTCAATTAAAAATATGAGTGTTCTCAGTTACTCTGACTTAGAACGCCCTAGAGCAAGCAACCTTGAAATTCCAAATTTGTTCTAACAGAAAAGGGATTGGAAAAGAAAGTTGCATATTTACAACTTGATTGTCAACATACACACACAGTAACCACATCAATATAAAACCTCATAAAACCCAAGTATTATTTCTACAGAGGACATGTTCTTCCCATCCCTCAGTTACAAAGGTAGGAAAAGTTGGACTAAGGCTTTACTTGAGCTGTAGGTATTTAGGGAAAAGTGTCTGTGTATAAAGCTATATTAATACAGAGGCCACTGGATATCTAAGCCTGCTTCACTGATTCAGTCATGTAACCAGGTTCCTCTGGAAATATGTTTACCATCGAGACAGGAAGTAAGTTTGCCACCAAGATAGAAACTTGAAACAGCTATGTGTTCTACTGGATGTGTGTTTAAGATGAAGGGATGTCCAACCTGGGAGGTCTAGGTAAACTACACTGAACACCCAGGAAAAGTTGTGGCATTTTAAGAATCTTCTCTTAACAATTCCATTTACAGGCAATGCAGGTACACCAATAAAAGTAATTTGCTCCTTGAAACTTTGCCATCATAAAATCTCTAGTACAATGCCAAGTACATAAAAACTACTTGGTAAAGATTTTCTAATTAAATGAAAAAAGTGAGTGAGTAGAATCAGTTTCCAGTCTTTCTACTAATTATAAATAGTGAAAGAAGGCTTGAAAATGGAGGTCTTTGAAAGTCTCTCTTTAAATACGGTTTACTTCATTGATGATATTCATATATATTTAAATTTACTCATTTGATATTTAACCAGGTTGTCAAGATTCCTATTAAAATGGAATTTAAAATTAAATATATTTTTGACTGAGAAAACTATTCACTTAAAAAAGAAAACTTTTCCTAAACCCTTGCAAATTTAAGTAAAAACATTTGCAATTATTCCCACAAATTAATGCTGAAGTATTATTTCCCAGAATGCTTCTGCTTCTGTCAAGACTTATGGTTGGCTTGTTTATTCCTATTGTACCCTATGACATAGTGTTTAAAAATATTAGGTCTCCTTTATACACATCATTCATTAGTGCTACTAAGTGAAGGCCCCATATTGTCATATTACAATTTTATTCATGTAAATTTATCCAGAGGCTTGTGCCACACATGCTTATGATTTTCAGATATATGCTTAAGACACATGTTAAAATAAAATTTCACTGCATAGGCAGGGATTGCAAAGAAAATAGTGAATTACAATGGAGTTTCCAAAATGTCCTTCTAAGAAGAGTAATTTTTCTTCCTTTTTATTTTTTTGCACTAAAGACAAAAACAGATACACTCATATACTGCATGACTTGATCTAATCACCAGGGTGTAATAACAAGATGTTTTACACTCTGAGGATGACAAACACCCCTGGTGAATAAGGCCATCATGTCAAGTTCAGAAAAATTGGCATCCACAGCTTCTTCCATTGCAGTCCACCCATGGTTCAGTTTTAAAGGAGGCACACGAACCATCTTGTCAAGTCCCTTGTCATATAATACCTATTTGTATTTTCTCTGAACTCTGACATGCTTTCCCCATAAAAATAAAAAAAGGGGAAATAGTAATTCTAATTCACAAGCACTGCTCTTCACTAATCAATTCCACTATGTCATAGTTGATAGCATATTGACTGATGTACCAAAGTTAACTCTAGATTTCAGATTACAAAAAAGAAGTGGCAGAAAATACCTATCAGGGTTTCAATACAGATGTTTGAAGGGAAAAAAAGGTTTTTTGCTATCTTCAGCAAAATATTTTCCTGCAAAAATTACGTAATTAAAGATGAAAGCAATTTAACTTTCAGAATTTCAATGTCCTTTATGGGACCTAAACCATCATGATATGGGAATATTGGTAATGTCTTTAAAATATTTGTGCACTGGTCAATACATCTCCTAGGGCTGAAAATCAGTGTGCATAAAATAAACACACGGTTCTCAGCTTCATATTAGTTCTCTTCCTGAATATTTTCATTTACCGCACTAGTCATTTCAACTCTATGCATCAGTCATCTTTTCCTCCATTTTTATATCTGGCAAATCAACAGTTTTTATTGTTCTGTCTTTATCTATTAAACTCTTCTTCACTTCCAGTGAAATCACCTCACATTTATGTAACTGGTTCCTGGTTTCTCTCTCTACTGCTAATCTTTCTCTCTTGAGGCCAGTCTAAGAGCTCCCCCACACCAAGTTTCCTAAAGCGCCCACGTAACAGGGCCACTTTCTACTTCAAACTTTACAGTAGTTCAATATCACTCTTCTGTCTGGCACTGAAGACGCCGAGTTCTATTTCTCCCCTCACTATTTTCCATAAGTTATGTAATGAACCTTATGAGCAGATTCATCTCATCTATTCCTTCGTGAATCAGGAAAACTGAGGGTGCACTTGGTGGTGGTGGGTCATCGGAAGGGGACCCTGCAAAAGTGCTTCCAAAGAAGAAGGCTTAGGAATATGGGAACTGATGCTGGGCATCTATCCTGGTTCCCTCTGGCTGCTGTGCTAGGTTGCTTTAGCCTTGTCCAGCTCTTGGCGACCTTATGGACTGCAGCCTGCAGGCTCCTCGTCCATGGGGTTTCCCAGGCAAGAATGCTGGGGTGAGTAGCCATTCCCTTCTCTAGGGGATCTTCCACTTTAAATAAATAAATATTATCATTTATGTTTTCGAGAAATAAATATATAGAAGAAGAAGAAAAAAAGACTGCAAACTAAGCTATCAGGAAACCATGAAAGAAGGCAGATGGACAAAAATTCCACAAACTGGCTCACTGGAGCTCTGCCAAAGCAAGCTTCCACTTATTATTTCTTTTTTAACACAATCTAAAAGGAGAAGCATGAAACGGAAAGCACATAATTATTACTGCTATTATCATCGCTATGCTCTATAACAGTTGTTCAGTAAGGAGAGTTTATTATATGGTTTGCAAAACAGGTCAACACATCTAGCTAAGTTAATCACGCCTCGATTACTCTATTGTCTCCTCTTGGATTTCTTTCAATCTCTTCTGCTTCCTAACCATCCTCCAATCCCATCCTTCTCAGACCCATATCTTCCCCATCCCTGTTGCTATCCTAGTATATACAGAGCGCACTCTTATCTCCTACCATCTACAGCTTCACTTTCAGCACCTGGACAGCGCTCACCATCTGATGAGACTTTTGTTTCTTTTGTTTTCCAGATTAACCTTGACCTTTGGTTATTCATATATGATTTCCTTCCCTCCAGGCTCAGGTCAACATCAGATTTCGCTCATGAAATTTTCTGCATTGAAAACAACCTTTAGGTTCCTCACCATGGACCCACATCCTTTGTCCTTTTAGGAACATGCTCTGGGCTTTCTAACGTTTTGCTTATCTCCTCTGTCATGTTTATTGATAAAACTCTACCATGTATACAATGTATTAAGCCACTATGTAGCTCTTATATAAAAAGAAAAAAAAAACTTTTCTCATGTGAAAGACATGTCAGTCATATCTAGGCCCTTATCTATACAGCTGTCCTATACCTCATAACAGACAACATAACAACAGGCAAGTAGTGAGCAGCCAAAAATGCGTCACACTTGTTTTACAAAGTAACTTTCCAGAAGCAAATATCCTAGCTCATCTTATTGGTTCTTTACAATTTCAGATAAATATCATATTTTGGATTGTTTTATTTTTCCTCATACTTTGATTAGTTCTTTTCTTAATGGAGTACAAACTCATGGCTAAAAGCTCCCTCTACTGGTTTTCTTTAACATATCAAGAAGAAAATTTAAAAACAGTTATCCAAAATATGGCCTTCTCTGATGGCTCAGAGAGTAAAGAACCCGCTTGCAATGCAGGAGCCCTGGGTTGGGAAGATCTGCTGGAGGAGGGCACGGCAACCCTCTCTAGTATTCTTGCCTGGAGAATCCCATGGACAGAGGAGCTTGGCAGGCTGCAGTCCACAGGGCCACAAAGAGTCAGACACAACTGAGCGACTAAGCACAGCATCCAAAATATATTTCCTGAGAAGTTACGATTGATTTAAGTAATTCAGAAAAGTCATAGTGGTTTGAGTCATTATTTGTCTGTGCTTTTACTCACAGGATCCAGTTTCTGAAGAATCTAGGCTGCTATAGTTTGTAATCAGTTATCTCTTTCGATGAAATATTTAATTTTTCTTCTGGCCATCAGTGCCACTACGCCTCATTGTGTACCTTTGAATCATTCTTACGACTCCAGCATTTCCTGGGAGGCAGTACAGCACAGCGGTGGAGCACTGGGGCTCACGAGGCAGGCTGACTTCCTCTGCACTGCCTTTAGCTTGACCCTTTATTAGCATCAATTAACCTGATGAATTTATTAACATCTGCGTATCTCACTTTCTTCACAAAAGAAACAGGATATCAGTCGTTCTCTATCCTGTTGTTGCAGGTTTCAAATGTTCAAGCAAAGCACTCAGCACAAGCAAGTATCACATCTTCAGATCCTGGTAGGGCCATGACTCACTACTTCATCAAAAGCAGAAAATGAACATAATTTGCTGTGTCTTTTCCCCAGTGTCTTTGACTTTTTTTATTCTCTCAACTTTGCCATGATTCTGTTGTCAATATTCTCTATCTTCTCCCTGGTGCTTCCCAGTGATCTTGTTTGTATTGTCTTCAGTTTATTTATTATCACTGTGGTAATCATCCTAACAAAATTTTATTTGTACAATATTTTAATCTATATATAAAATGTTGTATAGCAGAAGTCTAGAATGTATTCATCTTGCATTAACTGAATTTTTATCCAAAAAAATTAGGAATCAGGATCTCATAGAGATAGTGTTATCCCCATGTTCACTGAGGCACTGCTCACTATAGCTGATATGTGCAAACAGCTAAGTTCAGTGACGGATGAATGGATTTAAAAAATGAACTATATCTACGATGGGATATTCAGCATTAAAAGAAAAGCGTGTTCTGTAATATGTGACAGCACGGATGAACCTTGAGGACCTTATGCTAAATGAAATAAGCCAGGCACAGAAAGACAAATATTGCATGCTTCTACTTAGATGCAGTATCTAAAATAGCCTTCCCCATATTTTTAGATGTCTTTCAATTTACTTGCTAGGTAGCACCCCAAATGGCTCATACTCTGTGCAGAAAAATAACTGACCTGTTCCTTGAATGAAACACAAAGGGAGTTGGCACACACTTTCATTAGAGTCTTATTTTATCCTTTTCATTATGTTTCATTGAAGTCGATAAACAAGCTTTCAACATGAACAAGTTGATTTAATGATTACTGGACTTCAGAATCATGGCTGCCAACCAAGACACATTTTTTTCCCCCTACAGTCCATAAGCTTAAGAGCATGTTTATTGATGTGAATTATATCATTTGCAAAATATAAGGTGAAGCTTGTGGACACTGAAACAGAACTACTGTTCCCATAACCTGTTTATCTTTGGCAGTTAGGTAACCTTGTCCTTCAACTGCAATATAGGTATTATGCTCATTTCAATTATCTGCATATAATTAAAGATTATTGAAGTAGATTATCATGCAGCCTGGTTTTAAGTCCTACTTATAGTCTAGCAGATATATAGATTAAAATATCTGTAATGAGCTGTGCTGGTATGATTAAATACAAGGTATTATCACAGTATATATTTAAGTATATTATATATATATATTTCCAACTAAGTTTTTATACTTGAATTCATAATAATTTTGACTTGGTTTTTGTTAAGAATGATATCCCAGGAATTTATATTTATCACTCACTGGTAAAGTTAGGATGATAAAGAATACTTTTTACATAAATTTCAGAATGTGATATTATTCACTGTGAAGGTCACTTCAACAGCAATTTATTTTCATCTTCATGATATTTTGGAAACATTTCAGCACATTTCCAAAAGACTGTTTCAAATTTAGATTTCATGGTTAAACATCTGGGTTTCTTTCTCGGTCCATTTAGCTGCATTTCATATATATACCCTCTACTCCTTCAGAAAATAAAAACAGATTTTTTAAAAACTCAGGAGGTGAAAGACAACAACATTACACAAAATTAAGGGGCTTGGGTGACTTAGTTTTGGATAGTCATTTTTAATTCTAGAAAATACAGTGAGATTCCTTGAGGAAATAATATTAAACATATTTTAGCATCACTGCAAAGGCAGAGTTTTAGAATTAGAGAATACACCTAAAATTCACTCATTCAAATACAAGAGCATCACTGTATTTAAGATTGTTTAGCATTCAGTCTTACTGATCATGCACTATACAGCCCTAAATACTTGATCCAGTGAAGTCGCTCAGTCGTGTCTGACTCTTTGCGACCCCATGGACTGTAGCCTACTGGGCTCCTTTGTCCATGGGATTTTCCAAGCAATAGTACTGGAGTGGATTGCCATTTCCTTCTCCAGGGGATCTTCCCAACCCAGGGATTGAACCCAGGTCTCCCACATTGTAGACAGATGCCTTACCGTCTGAGCCACCAGGGAAGTCTCACTTGATCCAAACTCCTTCCCTTTAAACCAGCGTACCTGTAACCTATCCTCTTGACAGTGGAGAGTTTGACTTATGCACACTGTGTATTGTCTAAATTTTATGCAGAAGTTATAATCAGCTCTAGAATCTCACGTGAGATAAGTTTCTGTGTTCATAAATCTGTTACTTTTCCTATGTAAAAATTTTTGAACTGGGTTATTGAACACTTAAATCTTCAGATGTGGTTTAGGCTTTTATTTATTTTTTTAGTGGCAGTGTATTTATGCTAAAGTTGGGACTGTGAATCTCTTCTTTCTTAGCGTACCTGTAACCTATCCTTTGACAGTGGAGAGTTTGACTTATGCACACTGTGTATTGTCTAAATTTTATGCAGAAGTTATAATCAGCTCTAGAATCTCACGTGAGATAAGTTTCTGTGTTCATAAATCTGTTACTTTTCCTATGTAAAAATTTTTGAACTGGGTTATTGAACACTTAAATCTTCAGATGTGGTTTAGGCTTTTATTTATTTTTTTAGTGGCAGTGTATTTATGCTAAAGTTGGGACTGTGAATCTCTTCTTTCTTCTACAGTTACCCCCATCTTTAGGTGTATACCTTAATATGTGTTTTTGAAAACTGTTTTAAGGTTCCATACTTCTATCTTAACAGATTCTTCTAGAGCAACTTTCTTTTGATAATCCTTCCATAATTTCCAAATTAGACACCAAATGGATGTCAAGTAGCACCCAGATGTTGAGAAAATGTGATTTACATATTTATGTACAACTGTGTGCAGCCTTGTTCCAGGAAAATGTTCCAAGTTAGACTAGGGCTTGCTCTATAGTCAGTACCTCATATTAGTTATTATTATTACCATTGTTATTACTGAATGCTTTAATACCCCTGCCTTCTCAAGGGAACTCATGCTTTGATGACACACAATGAAGATTACGTGGGGAGCCAGTAGCTCAACAGGTAGACAACTCTGTATTTATCCTTGGAAAATAGAAATATAGATTCCTTCAACTGAGGTCACCTAAAGGAAAAATTAAGCTTCTGTCATCTTCATTTTCATCTGAAATGAAAATTCAGTACCAGTAGGGCAGTAGAGAAACGTCATTAAGAGATTATGGTCCACTCCACTCTCAGAGATTTCAGTGTAGAAAAGATTTGTCTGACCTACTATTCCCAAATGAGTCTAGTTCATCTCTAGTAACATTGTATAATGGGTAAAATATTTGTTTTAGTGGTCAGAATCATGTATATAGATTGTCAACATCTTATTATTTTAAAGAGAGCAATGCCAGACGCACTTGAACTGACTTATTCAGTCATCATCAGAAGTCAATATGCTAATGTTCCATTAATACTCTAAGATTATTAGTGGATGGTAGCGTTTTTGATTAGAATATCAACTTTTGAGAATGTAGTTTCTCTTCTTTGTATCTTAAATATATTATTTTTTTGTATGATGGTCAAATCAATTTTAAGGAAAGGTTGGAACTCTATAACCTAAAGAATAACAATATGGGTAAACCTGTAAATTATAAATGCACCAAATTTCTCTCTCTTTTACATAAAAGCCATAGAATATTATATAACAATGACAATAAAAGCAGAAGACAATTTCAACAAAAGAGAAAATGAGACCAGGCCAGGTAGCTGACATAAAATACTTTCCTCACTGACAATGGATAGCATTAAGAAAGGCTGATGAACTCTGAGTTCCTCTGAAATAGCAAGGTAAACTCATCTGAAGTTGGAACAATGTCATAACATTTGACAGGAAAACAAGTTTTGGAATCAGTGAAATGAATGTTTTTGTATAATGAGCTTTTATACATTATCTGCGCTCAACATAAAAATGATACCTGCAAAATAGTGAAGTTTAAATTGTGTGAGATTTATGCAAACCAATTTGAGGCTACTACTACAGAACTCTTTTAAAACGTCTCCAGGAGTTTCAATTCTGGCATCAAATGTTCACAAGGAAAAAGAGGATTTACTCAATGATTTCTAGCCTCTGTACAAAGCGATTTTCAGACGAATTCCCTGATGTATACCAGATGATCACTGGGGAAAATTATATAATTCAAAGTGGGTAGCCAGCACTAAATGTCATCCTGTTTTCTAATATATTTGGGTGTTTCGATGTAACTAAAATTCTAGAATGTACATAGTTATTCGAGTGTGCTCAGTCACTCAGTTGTGTCTGACTGTGTCCTAGACTGTTGTCTGCCAGGCTCCTCTGTCCATGGAATTTTCCAGGCAAGAATACTGGAGTGGGTTGTCATACCCTCCTCCAGGGAATCTTCCCAACTCAGGGACTGAACCCGTGTCTCTTGCATTGGCAGGCAGATTCTTTACCACTGAACCACCTGGAATTCTCCATGCATGATTTTTACCATAAATCAAATAGCTAATGAAAATTAAAAACTATGAAACACATACTTATACACTTATTCAACAAATGATTTAACACTTTCTGCATTCCGGGTACTGCCCTGTATCCTGGGTTTCCATGATGCGCAAAAGAGAACCTCTGCCCTAAAGCAACTTTGGTAAAAAAGAGTCAAAGAAATAAAATCCCAGGCACAAATGGTAGCTTCCTACTTTCCTGACCCACGTGGTTCTGTGCTGTTTAGCTTAATAAAACGCCTGGCAAATTCTCAGTCTAAGATTTTCAAGTATTCCTTAACAGAAGATAACCAATTTCCAGGCTGCAAATCTGCCGTGGTGAGTTATATCAAAGGACTGCAGACCATGCTCTAGATTTAGGCAAGGTTTCTTGACTCACTCTCCTTGTATTGCTTAGGTCTTTGAAGCCAAGTCTCTAGGGCTCTGCTTACTAAATGTTCCTCAAACACAGAATTAAAAGCCTGATGGAAATGAAAAACAGCGGGCAAATATTCATGTAATTCCACGTTTCCCCGCTCCCCAGTGTGAGAACTCCGGCGCATTTGGCCGTCTTCTCCTAAGCTGTCATTCAGTCGCAGCCTGAGACATGAGTAGCTTAGAAATTGTGAGGACTCGTGTAACTCTGGACATGGCAAGGCCTGCTGGACTTTGGTTTCAGCCTCACTTGCCACTCACGAGAGGTCTGACCTTTGGCAAATCATTTAACCCGTCTGGCGTTCAGTTTTCTCCTGAGCAAAATAAAAGTTTGTCCGAGATGCTCTCCAAAGTCACTTCGAGCTGGAAAATGTCATGAGTTTATGAACACAGTAACCACAGAGCTCCTGTCAGTCTAGCACAGTCCAAGTTCGGTTTTTGTGGCTGGAAAATGCCTTTGAAATAAGCTAATATTGGGATTCCCTTGGCAGTCCAGTGCTTAAGACTCCACGCTTCCAATTCAGGGGATGAGAGTTCAGTCCCTGGTTGGGGAACGAAGATCCTACATGTTCGAGGCTCACCAAACAAAAAAGGAATTTAAATTGCATTTGATTAAAAATAAATATCATTTGTTAATGTGATAACTGTTTAAAGCAAAGGTATAAAGACAATCATTAAGCGGGGAGAGGGGCTTCTTCAGTGGCTCAGTAGTGAAGAATTCGCCGGCCAAAGCAGGTCTCTGATCTGGAAAGCTCTCACATAGTGTGGAACAACTAAGCACCTGTGCCGTAACTACTGAGCCTGTGATCTAGAATCCTGGAACCAGGCCTACTGAGCAACAGGCTGCAACAGCTGAAGCCCAAACACTCTAGAACCCGTGGTCGGCAACAAGAAAGGCCACCGCAATGAGGAGCCCGCAAACCACACCTAGAGAGTAGCTTCTGCACGCTGAAACTAGAGCAAAGCCCACAGGGTGTCCAAGAGCCAGGAAATACATCGATAACAAAGTAAATAAAATTAAAATGTCAAAACAGGAGGGAGAGAATAACAAGGAATCGTAAGGAGAAATAAGCTAAGTAAAACGTTTTGAAAGTCACTAAGCCAGTGAAACCGAGGCTGGGAATTCTGTTCACCAAACCATCAGTTACTCACTGGGAAATTTTTATTGAGCATCTATGTGCTAAGTATGATTCTTGGCCCTGAGGACACAGCTGTTAGCAATGCACGTAAGGTGTCAGTCCTTGTATATTTACAGAGGGCTTCCCTGGTGGCTCAGGTGGTAAAAAATCCGCCTGTAATGCAGGAGGTGCAGATTTAGTCCCTGGGTCAGGAAGCTCCCCTGGAGAAGGACATGGCAACCCACTGCAGGATTCTTGCCTGGAGAATTCCACGGGCTGTACAGTCCATGGGATCGCAAAGAGTCTGACATGACCGAGAGACTTTCACTTTCACTTTGCTTTCAAGCAATTCATAATTATAATGAAAAGTCTTAAGGTTAAGTGAAATAGGAAATGTTCAACAGAAAAATGCAAGATCTAGAAAAGTCCACATTTAGTCATATGTATTTGTTGCAAATGGAGGAACTATTGCCTCGTGCACTGTGAGCAGCACATGAGGCTTTTATTCGGAGTCACGGTGACCCAGATTTTAACCTACTTCCCTGTCTAACACGGGGGCTTCCTTCTTTATCCTTCAGTAGTAAAGAGTCTGTCTGTAATGCAGGAGACACAGGTTTGGTCCCTGAGTGGGGAAGATCTCCTGGAGAAGGGAATGGCAACCCACTCCAGAATTCTTGCCTAGGAAATCACATGGACACAGGAACCTGGGAGCCTGTGTGGGACAGAGGACCCCTGCAGCCCCTAGGGTCATAAAGAATCAAACACGACTTAGCAACGGCAACTAAAACAGCAAGCAACAACACTTTCTAATGTTAACAGTTAAAAACCTAACAGTCTAAGGTAACAGTGGCTTCAGTGAAGGTGGCAGAGATGCAAGTTTCCAACTGGAGTCATTTGGAGGGACAGTACCAATACACTGGAAATCCATGAATCCATGTTTGCCTTGATCTTACCCCAAGGTAAACAGTACAAGTGAGGGTACTTAAGGAATCAGAAACTCTTCCCATGTCCTGCTTGGCTGAGCTTAAGTTGGAAAAAGAGGTGATATCAAGATCAGTAATAGCCCTTGTCCTGATGTTTAAGCAAACACAATTTGATAACAATGTAATTGCCTAGTCTGTCCATTATTCATCTTAAGGAGAAGTTACCCCATTTCTCCAAGAAGACATACAAATGACCAGTAAGCACAGGAAAAGATGCTCCATATAGCTAATTATTAGAGAAATGAAATGAAAACGCTGAGGCACCCCTTCACCTTGGTCAGAATGGCCATTATTAAAAAGTCTACAAGTAACAAATGCCGTTGAGAGAGTAGAGCAAAGGACACTTTTTTACACTGTTGGTGGGAATGCAGGTTGGTGCAGCCACTATGGGGAGCAGCATGGAAATTCCTTAAAAACCTGAAAACAAGGTTGCCATATATCCAGACAAAACTGGGATTCAAAACGATACATGCGCCCCTGTATTTATGTCAGCACTGTTCATAACAGCTGAACATAAAACAACCTAAAAGTCTATTGCCAGATGAATGGCTAAAGAAGACTCAGTAAATATATACAATGGAAAACTATGCAGTTGTTAGAAAGAACAAAGTTATGCCATTTGCAGCAACATGGATGGACTTAGAGATGACCATACCAAGGGAAGAAAGTCAGACAGAGAAAGACAGACACTATACAATATCACCTATATGTGGAATCTAAAATATGTCATGAATGAACCTACCTAGGAAACAGATACAGACTCAAAAGATGTAGTACAGACTTGTAGGCGCCAAGGGGGGAGGGCATGGGGGATAGGAATTAGAGGTTGCAAACCATTATGTGTAGAATAGATAAACAATAAGGTCCTACTGAATAGCAAAGGGAACTGTATTCATTATCGTATGATAAACCTAAAGGGAAGAGAACATGAAAAAAGCAAGCCATATGCATATAACGAATCGCTTTGCTATAGCAGAAAGTAACACAACATGGTAAAGCAACTATACGTCAATAAAAGCTAATTAAGTGAGTGAGTAAATGAGAAGTGACCCATTTTATTCCTCATTTGATTCTATCACTCATTCATTCAGAAACCCACACTGCAGTCAGGTACTGTCGGGTACATCTGAAGACAGTGAAGCTACCAAGTCACTGAGAAAATGTCACCAGCTCAGTTCTTCTCAGCTTAACTGTAGATATTTATTTATCTAATGTGGGAATGGGACAAGGGATTGCAATAGATGTTCAAGACACAGGGGCTTAAAATCCATTGGGGAAAACAAGGCACATATGGAACAATTAAATGACAAGTAAAGTTAATGTGATATTAAAAGACAAAAGCTTCCCTGGTGGCTCAGAGGTTAAAGCATCTGCCTCCAAGGCAGGAGACCCGGATTCAGTCCCTGGGTCGGGAAGATCCCCTGGAGAAGGAAATGGTTACCCACTCCAGTATTCTTGCCTGAGGAATCCCATGGACGGGTAGGCTACAGTCCATGGGGTCACAAAGAGTCAGACACGACTGAGCGACTTCACTTTCAAGACTTCACTTTTACTTTCACAAGACAAAACTAGTTACAGAGACAATCGTCTTTATTGAACTTTGGAGAAGGGGAAAACAATAAATCGGATTTGTCGCCAATCAATTCCAAGGAGCCAGGGAAAACAGTTTTATGTGCTAGAAACATTATTTTCATCATTATATTCACAGGATGTTGCTTCTGATTTTTGGTTAGGAAAGTATTGTAAGGGAAATGATCAAATTATATCATCAGTTGGTAAAGAAATATAAACTTAATAGCTGTTTGGACGTAACAGATAAACAAGATGTTGCTGACTTACAGTTAATAGTGTACTAAGAAGCAGTCTTTCTTGACTGGTGATGATTACCTACCTAACGATTAATCATCTGATGGTTAAACTGATTAGCTGCAAACTTGCTAGCATTTTAAATTAGCTTTACCGCCCCTCACCTTTCATTGCTGTGTAACTTTTCAAAATGTATTAGAATTTTGATTAGACAAACAACTGTCCGTTTTATGTTATTTCTGAGGTGAAGAGTCCTTCACAGGGTTTTTAGACTGGTAATTTCTCCCACATTTTGCACAGAAATGAATGCAAACAATAAACAAATGAGAACAATCCAATTTAAAGGCACGATGAGCCTTTAAACTAAGCTCATTAGATGAGTGACTAATTTAATAAACTCCTAACCTGTTTTCTATTTGTTAGAAAGCTGCATAGCATATATGCCTTTGTATACACACATGTAACTACTTGCCTAACACACAGCATAAACACAGTAGAAAGGTATGCTCATGGTGGTTTGCTCACTTTCATTTCCAACCCTTTTGACCCCATAGACTGTGGCCCACCAGGCTTCACTATTCATAGGATTCTCTAAGCCAGGATACTGGAGTGGGTCACCACTTCCTTCTCCAGGGGATCTTCCCCATCCAGGGATCGAACCTGCATCTCCTGCATTGCAGGCAGATTCTTTTACCCTGAGCCACCAGAAAAGCCCAGTAGAAAGGTATATAGGATCACAAATATGTATGTCAATGCCTATACGTTTCATTTACATATCTATGCTACTATTTGTTTAACACAATTTCCTTGTGTTTTTTGAGTCATACACAGTATAAACATGCCTTTCTCTCATTTCCTCTTTTTCTCCTTTGGTAGAATTGCCTTAGTACTCATTGTTGGAATAATCTGGCTGGCCTCTGTAATCTGCTGGTCCTTCTCAAATTGCTCCTTCCCCATTGCCTTCAGCTTTCAAAAACGGGCATTTCCTAATATCAACCCCATGTTTAAAACTTACTGTTGCAATGTCTACATTTTATTTTAAAAATACATTTGCCTCCACAACGTGATACACGTGTATATGGTGTTTCGATCGGTGCCCTAGAGCAGGTAATCCTGACGCTGGGAAAGATTGAAGGCAAAAGGAGAAGGGGGCAGCAGAGAAGGGGATGGTTAGATAGCATCACCGAGGCAATGGACATGAATTTGAGCAAACTCTGGGAGACAGTGGAAGACAGAGGATCCTGCATGCGGCAGCCCATGGGGTCCAGCATCAGTCATGATTTCATGACAGAACATCAATAGAAATGGTGAGTTACAGTAAGAACTCAAGCAGAGAATGTGGTTGCTATGCTAGAGAGTTCGCCACCGATGGAAAGACTAAACAGACGCCCACCGCCCTGACGTGGTCAGCCCTGGAGAACTTACTGGGATACTGAATATATGGAAATGATTTTTCACTGATGAAATGAGAGGCATTCAAGATAACGTGGCGACTGGTGATACCCTGTGAGCATCTCTCTTTTTTTCTGAACAGGGTTTAAGAACAAAAGCCAGTAGTCTACACCACATATCATCTTTCCATTGAGAACCATGATCCAGCCTAAACGCCCCTCTCATTCTCCCCCTAAGCTGCTGACAGAGGATTATGCTGCTTGATTCTGACTCAGTGTAGCCAAGTACTGCTGCTTGAATACTGTCACACCTGAACATGAGCCTGGACGGAAAATCTTGTTAGAGGGTCTAGAAGGCCAGAAAGCGGAGGCTTTCATTTCATGCCAGAACAGACTGCTTCTTGTCAGCACAGCTTAATAAAAGTTTCAATTTGTAGCAGAGTTAGGACCGGGGCTTGTTTTCCTGTTAACAAACTAATGGTAGCCATCACCTGCCTCTAACTATTGGAAGTTGTGGATATCCAAAAAACAAATGAACAAACCTAAAACATGTGAATGGCTAAATTGGCTTACGTCGTTTACAATACACCACTGGGCATGTGAAAAAGGTGAAACTCGCTTTCCAGTCCTATAGGCTTTCCAAGACCGGTCCATTACCTCACTCTTAAGAACCTTAACAACATACTGGGCATCCAGTACTGTTACACTTCACACCCCTCAAACCCACCCCCACGAACCAGCATATCTTGGTTCATGCAATTCACCAGGGTGTTCCCTTAAGTGGAACACTACACTCTGTACTGATCTGAATCATCTGGATAACTCAATTTAGATATTGTCTCCCCCACAACACATCCCAGGCTTTGAAAGCTGGGTTGACCACCTCCTCCATCTGTTTTGCAGAGTACCCTTCTGATAACCACGAGTCACAATGTGTTAAAACTGTCTGTTTAGCCAGTGAATCCCATCTCTCTCCTTCGTGAGTGTCATGGAACCAGTGCCTTGGCTTTTTCTGACATTCATAATACTCAGTAAAATGCTCATTGATCCGGACACAGTCCCCTGTGAGTACTTCAGTGAACATTTAAAGGAGAAAACCACTACCTCCCTTGTCCAGAAAAAATATAGTTTCTGATACATGCTGTTGAAGTGAGCACCAAATACTGTTTACAAGTTCAGTTCAGTTCAGTTTCTCAGTCTTGTCCAACTCTTTCCGATCCCATGAACTGCAGTGCACCAGGCCTCCCTGTTCATCATCAACTCCTGGAGTCTGCTCAAACTCATGTCCATTGAGTTGGTGATACCATCCAATCATCCTCTGTCTTCCCATTCTCCTCCCACCCTCAATCTTCCAAGCATCAAGGCTAAAGGAGAAAACCACTACCTCCCTTGTCCAGAAAAAATATAGTTTCTGATACATGCTGTTGAAGTGAGCACCAAATACTGTTTACAAGTTCAGTTCAGTTCAGTTTCTCAGTCTTGTCCAACTCTTTCCGATCCCATGAACTGCAGTGCACCAGGCCTCCCTGTTCATCATCAACTCCTGGAGTCTGCTCAAACTCATGTCCATTGAGTTGGTGATACCATCCAATCATCCTCTGTCTTCCCATTCTCCTCCCACCCTCAATCCTTCCAAGCATCAAGGCTTTTTCCAATGAGTCAGTTCTTCGCATCAGGTGGCCAAAGTATTGAAGTTTCAGCTTCAGCATCAGTCCTTCCGATGAATATTAAGGACTGATCTCCTTTAGGATGGACTGGTTGGATCTCCTTGCAGTCCAAGGGACTCTCAAGAGTCTTCTCCAAAGAGCACTTTAAAAAAATGGCCTGTTTTTTAAAGATGTAGACTAGCAGAGCTAGTACAATCGTCTTTGGATATCTCTCTTACCATCAGTGATAGATATATTACATAAATAGTTACTGGATAGATCCTACCATTACAGATTTGAAGGTGTACTTACATCATGCGAAACTGTCCTAGACAAGTTGACACTACATGTGCAAGATTTGTATTGAGTCTAACATACCAGTGAAGATAGCAGGTGCTTGTGAATATCCTCATAAACTATAAGCGAGCTATGCAAATCATGTGATTTTGGTGTTGTAAGACACATGTGCATTGAACATTTCTTCTGCAAGGAACACAGAAATTGTCTCACCATCTGTTAATTGATGGACATGGTTTACAAATTACCTCATCCCTGTGTCTTTCTTGTGGCCTCGATCTAAAGCAGCATTCTCTGCAGGGGTAGTAAATTATTGACTTTGATTATCTTTAACGATGATAACATCAGCTCCATTAGTATATGCATTTAGATTCCAAATGCACCTCCTAGGCTTCAGTGAGTTAGTTATTTACTGGAAATTTTCAAAACAGGTGTGCATAACCTGTTTTGTTATCCTTCATCATGCAAAGGACACTGTACAGCAAGCAATAGTTACTGGACAAGAACAGTATCATAGGCGGCACTTCTCACATTTATTCTATTAATCACCTGAAAACTGCCGATGGCATTTTATAGGGCCAAGTGCTTTCTAAATAGATCCTCTTTCATATAGCAACTAGAATTACAGTTACTCCAAATTCAGGCATTTATAATTTCAATACCAAAAAAAAATGCTCAAAGCACACAAGGTGCTGTGATCTCCTCCCCTACACACAAAGCAAAACACAAACAGTAATATATACCTATTTATTTAATCAGCATGTCTGAGTGGTTTATTTAAAAAATGGAGAAGGGAAAAGAATATTTGTTTTACATAATAAATATCCATATTTTGAATCCCTATTATGTAAAAATCTCTGTTACAGGCACTTTAGCAATGTGAAATATCTTAACTTGGCAATGGTAT
>SJYC01059658.1:0-21246 GCA_006408675.1 Madoqua kirkii
GTTGGCATTTCCTTCTCCCGGGGATCTTCCAGATCCAAGGATCGAACTGGAGTCTCCAGCACTGCAGGCGGATTCTTGACCTCTGAGCCACTGGGGAAACCCAAAATAGAGATGAAGGCCCCAAATAATGAAGAGTAGAAAAAAAAATTTCTATTATGAATTTTACTTTTTTCTCAGATTTCTTCCTCAAAATTAAAAATTACAGCCTGTGATGTTTATCTTATAAAATGTTTAAAGACAGCATTAATATATTGCCCCCTAGGTATTGATTCCCTGTATAGTTTCTAAAACATATGCACTAGAAACATTGAGGAAAAGGCTATATTTTTAAAGAGTATATTTTCATTTGTGTACACCAATGCTGAACTGAATTAGCTCAGTTCAGTTGCTCAGTCATGTTCAACTTTTTGTGACCCCCATGGACTGCAGCACGCCAGGCTTCACTGTCCATCACCAACTCCAGGACCTTACTCAAACTCAAGTCCATCAAGTCAGCAATGCCATCCAACCATCTCATCCTCTGTTATTCCCTTCTCCTCCCACCTTTAGTCTTTTCCAGCATCAGGGTCTTCAACAAGGAGTCAGTTCTTCTTATCAGGTGGCCAAAGTATTAGAGTTTCAGCTTCAACATCAGTCCTTCCAATGAATATTCAGGACTGATTTCCTTTAGGATGGACTGTTTTAATTTCCCTGCAGTCCAAGGGACTCTCAAGAGTCTTCTCCAACACCACAGTTCCTAAGGATCAATTCGTCAACGCTCGGCTTTCTTTATGGTCCAACTCTCAAATCCATACATGACTACTGGAAAAACCACAGCTTTGACTAGATGGATCTTTGTTGGCAAAGTAATGTCTCTGGTTTTTAATATGCTGTCTAGGTTTGTCATAGTTCTTCTTCCAAGGAGCAAGCACCTTTTGATTTCATGGCTGCAGTCACCATCTGTAGTGATTTTGGAGCCCCTGAAAATAAAGTCTGACACTGTTTCCACTGTTTTCCCATCTATTTGCCTTAAAGTGATGGGACCAGATACCATGATCTTAGTTTTCTGAATGTTGAGTTTTCACTCTTCTCTTTCACTTTCATCAAGAGGCTCTTTAGCTCTTCTTTACTTTCTGCCAAAGGGTGGTGCCATCTGCATATCTGAGGCTATTGGTATTTCTCCCAGCAATCTTGATTCCAGCTTGTGTTTCATCCAGCCTGGCATTTCACATGATGTACTCTGCATATAAGTTAAATAAGCAGGGTGACAATATACAGTCTGATGTACTCCTTTTCTGATTTGGAACCAGTCTGTTGTTCCATGTCCAGTTCTAACTGTTGCTTCTTGACCTGCATACAGATTTCTCAGGAGGCAGGTCAGGTGCTCTGGTATTCTCATCTCTTTAAAAATTTTCCAGTTTGTGGTGATCCAAACAGTCCTAGGCTTTGGCATATTCAATAAAGCAGAAGTAGATATTTTTTTGGAACTCTCTTTTTTTAATGATCCAGCGGATCTTGGTGATTTGATCTCTGATTCCTCTGCCTTATCCTAAAGGAAATCAGTCCTGAATATTAATTGGAAGGACTAATGTTGAAGCTGAAACTCTAATACTTTGGCCACCTGATAAGGCAGAGGAATCAGAGATCAAATCCAGCTTGACCATTGGGAAGTTCATGGTTCACATACTGTTGAAGCGTGGATTGGAGAATGTTGAACATTACTTTGGTAGCATGTCAGATGAATACAATTGTTCAGTAGTTTGAACATTCTTTGACATTGCCTTCCTTTGAAATTGGAATGAAAATTGACCTTTTCCAGTCCTGTGGCCACTGCTGAGTTTTCCAAATTTGCTGGCATATTGACTGCAGCACTTTCACAGCATCAGCTTTTAGGATTTAAAATAGATCAACTGGAATTCCATCACCTCCACTAGCTTTGTTTGTGGTAATGCTTCCTAAGGCCCACTTGACTCCACATTCCAAGATGTCTGGCTTTAGTTGAGTGATTACACCATTGTGATGATCTGGGTCATGAAGATCTTTTTTGCATAGTTCTGTATATTGTTGCCACCCCTTCTTAATATCTTCTGCTTCTGTTAGGTTCATACCATTCCTGTCCTTTGAACTGCATAACACATCTCAAAAGTTACAATAATCTGCATATTTCTTGTTATAAAAAACAACTTTGAGGTTCTCAGATAGTTGTGGGCTGAATTAGGTGCTTCCCCCAAATATATGTCAAAGTCTTAGCCTTCAGTACTGTGATGATCTTATTTGGAAATATAGTCTTGACATCAATCAAGTGGAAATGAGGTCATACTGGATTAGGGTGGCCCTGATCCAGCATGATGGATGTTCTTTTAAGAAGAGACAGAGCCCTAGGCCCCTCTGCCTAGGTAATTCTCCTGGCAAGAATCCTGGAGTGGGTTGCCATTTCCTTCTGCCAGGTATCTTCCCAATCCAGGGATTTCACCCATGCCTCCTGCATTGGCAAGCAGGTTCTTTACCATCTGAGCCACCATGGAGCCCTCAAGAAGAAGCATAGACACACACAAAGGGGAAAGCCATAGAAAGATGGAGGCAGAGATTGGTGTTGCTTTGACACAAGGTAAAGGGTACCAGCCAGATATCCCTAAGGAGCATCAGAGATCATTCAGAGATTCCCCAAGGCATGCCAGAGGTAGACCAGAGATTCCTATCACCAGAACCCAGAGGAGGCATGTATCAGATTCACCATCAAAACCTCTAGAAGAAACCAACCCTATAAACCCCTGCATTTCAGACTCGCAGCCTCCAGAATGGTAAGGGAATAATTTCCTGTTTTAAGCCACCCAGTATGTGGTACTTTATACAGTAGCCCTGGGGAAAGAATACACTGGCGATGCCAACATCCAGATTCAACAGGAGGACTTTCGGATGCTTCTAATGTCAGATGCCTCACCAGGCACTAAATCAAGAGCTTACAGAGTGATTAAACAAAAGGGGACAAAACAAACACAACAAAACCCATCTTTTTTTGACAGAGCTGACATTTAGCATTCACAAACGGATTAGAGAGGATAGTTATTAAATTCAGGCACGCAGCCGTCTCTTGTATCCTGACTTGGAACACAAGATAGTTCTCTACTAAGCATTATATTGATGAAAAAAAAAATCTTACGCAACATTTTCAGGGCCCTGACTATTAAACAGGAACCATTTCAACACACACAATGGGCTACCTCATTTAATTACTAAAATCTCCCTAAGGCTTTAGTAAGTACAAACAGCTCCAAAAATCATCACAGACCCATTGAGATAGAAAGTAGACAGTAGGTAGCAGGATTTAAGTTAATGGAGACACTTTGTGGTGATGATTCTTTGCTTTTCTCCTCTTGGATCTCCTGATTATAACTTTTACCATACTTAGGTTGCCACAGCTAGCAAAGGAAGATACAGCTCAGTTAGTAATATTTGAGTTTCAGATAGTGAATATTTATTTTAGTACAAGTATACAGAAATGCTGCATAATGCACATTTATTCTAAAAAAAAATGTGCATAGTGTGCTGTTTACATGAAATTCAAAATTTAACTAAGTCTTCTTTATCTTACCTGGCAACTCTACTCCTATAACACCTGAGCTTTGGAAAAACAATGTATTACTAGCCTGCATAGAATTCTGAAATTTCACAAAAGAGTCCCAAAAGGAAATAGCTGCTCTTTGTTACACACAGAACCTTATTTTTAACCGCACGTCTTATTTATCTTTGCATCCTTGTTTTCCTGGAAAGAACGGGGATAGAATAAATTCACTAAATGTTATTGAACAAATTAACTTGATCATTTAAATTAATTTCTCTAAATACAAAATATACTCTTGAAATGATCTTACAGTCCTCCCCAGGTCAGTCCATAGTGCAAAGCTACTCATTTGCAGTATATTAATTGAATCTAATTGCACCTTTAAATGCCATAATTCTGCTCAACTTCTTTGGTCCAATTTGTGAATATTTTATAACTGGTATACTTCTAAATGTTAAGGAAAAGGTTACTAAGGACATTAGTTTCCTACGGCTACTATAATAAGGTACCACAAACTGGATGATGGAGAGCAACAGAAATATAGTGTCTTGCTGTTCTGAAAACAAAAGTGTGAAACCTGCTAAATCCGCGTGTGGGTAGGACCATGTTCTCACTCTGGTCCTCCCGCACCTCTTTGGGTTTCTGGGGGCTTCCGGTGTTTCCTGACTTGTGACAATGCCACTCCAGCCTCTGCCTTCACAGTCACATCACTGTACTCCCCCTATACCTCGGTTGCCATGGCATTCCCTCTTTCAGTAGGATACCAGTCAAGCTGAATTAACATCCACCCCAATGACCTCACTTTAACTGGATGACATCTGTAACATCTTATCTCCAGACAGGGTCATGTTCACAGGTACCAAGGTTCAGGTCTTCCCCTTTCTCTGAAACATAATGCCACTGATAACACCAACCCATAATACAGTTTTGGTATAATGCTCACTGTCTTCTAATAATGGCAATTTACCCAGTGAATTTTCTAAATAACCAGTCCCTTGGACCAAGGAGTCCTATCCGTATCAATGTATCTCACCAGCTAGAACTAGATTAATATTGCTTAGACCATTCATGCCTTATGTTGAAGAAAAATTATTGTTGCTGGTTCTACATCTTTGCATTTATCTCTAGATTATCCTTCTAATGAAACAGAACAATGATCATCGCTGCTAGACCACTGATGACACTTCAGCACTAATCTCTCCTCTACCCCCATGGGCCAGGAAGATCCCCTGGAGGAGGGCATGGCAATCCACCCCAGTGTTCTTTCCTGGAGAATCCCACGGATGGAGGAGCCTGGCAGGCTATAGTCTATGGGGTCACAAAAAGTTGACACGACTAAAGCGACTTAGTGTGCGGTCACAACGCTTGGGAGGTAGAGATCATGGTTAAGTATTATGCAGTGCCAATGGGCCAGGGTTCATCTAAGGCAGGGTCCAGATGTCCCTCTCTCAGCCACTGTTCATGTTGTATACCTTACAAAATAGTGCATACCCCACAGGTTGACATGTTTAAGCAGATAATCTCTCTCTTTGTACATACAGGGTTGGCCAAAAGGTTTGCTTGTGTTTTTTCATAGCATCTCATGAAAAGTCCAAATAAACCTTTTGGCCATCCCAGTAGTACATTAGTTATAATGTTGGCCAACCCAATAATACCTTTGTAATACTGTTTTGTTTGCTTTCTGTATTTAATGCCTTACACCTTTTACAGATTCAGTAATACACTCTTAACATACACCATAAACAGCAAACTTACAGAACTAAACCAAAGAAAGGAATACAACCTGCTGAAAAAGCATGAATGCATAACACACGCTGCGTGGGAAGGGAAGTGAGATGCTCCAGAATAGCCGTCTCTTTTATTTTTGAGTTCCTTTGAACATTAGTAATCACCATGAAGATGATTCAATATTTGCAGTTCCCCTAGAAGAATGATTCTTTAGCAAAAAAAAAAAAAAAAAAGTTGTGTTTTTAACCTTCTATCCAGAACTCAGTTTGTATTTGTCGGCATCTAAAATTGATTCGGGTCAGCCCCAGCATGAATGGAGTTTGTAGGCACTTTCCTGCATGAGCTGTTTTTTGTGTCCCTGAAGCATAATAGATAATTGCCTTCTCTAGGGAGGCTCCCAGGCTCTTTTGTATTAAGGAAAGTCACAACATTAGCAAGCTCAGGTATTCTAAAGTGCGCGAGGAGAGAGGTGCTCCTCTACAGGATGATAAATGGGGTTGGCAAAACTGTGCTGATAGCATTTTGGAGTAGACAATGCGGATAAGAACCACAGACGTCAGAAACGTACACCAAACCAGAGGCCTTGGTTCTCTCCTGCTAAACTAACTGGAAAGAAAGTTTTATAGAAGGATAATAAAGCAAGAGACTGCAGAAGCACTTTCCTTTATAAACAATTGTGAAACCAGGAAAACACCTCTTTTTTTTTTTTAAAGGAATAGACTCAATAGATTCAGTTCGATAGCTGTTTCTTGCCAGATGTCAACATTTGGATCACCATGCACCTTTATGTAATGGAAGCAAGAGGGGCTGGCAGCTATTCCCTGAGGTTTATGCTATAAAAATTGCTTTGGGACATTTACCAGTTTATTATCGATATTTTTTGGTTCTTGTTTTTTGTTTTTCAACAATAGCTTCTTTTTGGAGAATAACAAAACCAAAAAGTTACCTACTTTAGACACAAAATATTAAAGAGGAGTAGACAGAGAGAGAGATTTCAGATGTCTTTGAGAATTGAATTCAAGGACAAACAAGCTGTGCCTTTTCAATTAGAAATATGTAATATGTAAAGATAGCAAAAATATGAACCATGCTGTCGAGAGATAGTGGAAAATATGAATAAAGTCTCAGGTGTTCTCAGAGACAGAGGTAACTGCTAAAGTGGTCTTGTCTGGCTCTGTTTTAAAATCTGGAAATCTGCCTGGGAACGGAAATGTGGACTTCTAACAAAATTCCAACTCATTCATGTTGAAGTCTGGAAAAAAAAAAAAACAGGCAATAAAAAGAATAATTATATCACACTGGATGCCACATTTATCTTCAACTCTTTTCTATTTCTCTCAGTTTATTCCATTTAGAGTTGTTTCAAGGCAGACAGATTAGAACTTGCTAAAATTGCATTTTCTCAGATCAGCAGCCTTAGTGTTGTCTGTGACATGTCCAGCTTAGCTTTTCTCTTTTATGTTAAAAACTAATGGTGGTACTGGACATATTCACAGTCTCAGCAAATGTGACTACTGTACTAAAGAACTGAAAAAAAAAAAAAGATGCTGAAGCCTAGATTGGGAACTGAAAGGGCCAAAGAAATGACCTGACCGTCCACATTCTAAGCAGGCAAGCTTCACTTCTTATGAAGACTGCCAAGAGGCAGACCTTTGGCATTAGGGAGTAGTAGGAAAAAAAAATACTATTTATGCTTTAACATGTATAGGGGAGAAACAAGATTTAATGAAAAATGGAGGGATATATTTTTGCATAAACTCAGGGAGATAGTGGAGGACAGAGGAGCCTGGCAGGCTATAGTCTGAAGAGTGGCAAAGAGTTGAACACAAGTTAGGGACTGAATAACAACAAATAGTTTTGTGACAGACAGTTTCCTTTGCTAATCATGTGAATCATCTTATGACTATGAAAATTCTAGAAGAAAAGCAGATGCCACTTTCAATGAATGAATGGAACATCACTATAAAATAAAAACAGACCACATTCAAGTAATGAATGTGAAGACAGAAGTCACAAGTCTAATTTTGGGCAGATTTGGAACACGGAGAGAAGCCTTCTCAAATAAATAATGGTCAAAGAACCAAATAATGAGACAAATGTGAGCGTTCTGGGAGAAGAGGCTATTACTTTCTCTGTATTTATGATTTCTTGTTGGGAGAGAGGGGAAGCTCCTGTTAGCAAGTAATTAACTATCAAAAAATAAAATGAAAATCAAGAAAAAGAAAATGGAGACAGGTATGTTCTCAGCCAAACAGCAATGATTATTTAGTTGAATAACAGATAGTATTAGCTGGACTCAGAATTATTTATTGCTCCTAAGTTGTAAAAGTAAAACTTGCTGTTTTCAATCATTTCATTGCTCTTTAGGTGAGCATAAAATCCAGCATCCTTCATTATAATTACATGGGAAATTGTTTAAGGAATAAATGCTGTTTTAGGTGGCTAAATGCCATTTTCCCTTACTTACCAGACTTACAGAATCCTGGCACTCACAGGCACAGCTACCCCCCAAGAGACACAATCCTTCCAGTGAATTAGGCTACTGACTACCAGCCATGGAACATATTCTTTGGTGGGGTGGGCAAGGGGCAGGGGGGGAGTAGCCTAAAGTTGCTGAGAGCAAATAGGAAATCCAGTGTATTTCACTGGTGAGTCGGCCACTTGTGCAACTGTAGGAAAACAACTGACATTTTTATCATGTGACAGTGTAAATATTTAGTCCACTCAATAACATGTGCACCGACTGTTTACAGCTATGCAGATGGTAAACAAAACGTACAGACATATGGAATATTGAAAGAACACCTGATGTTGGAAGCGCCCACAGCAAATGAAGACTGTGCATGTTAATATTTGGCTCTTGGGTTGCTGCCTAAAATGTGTTTTCTATTTAGTATCATTTATGTGTTAAACATGCTGAATACGCATCAGAAATCAATTTCAAATACGTTGCTTAATGATCTGAAGTCATTTCATTCCTATTTTGACAAGGCTTTTGGTCATTTGTATGACTTTGAACAGGCGGCTAACATCACTAAGCCTTTGTTTCAGCACCTGTACAATGTGGATTAAATGTTACCAAATCGCCAGGATCAGTGGGGTACTAGAGGAAATACTAAGGAGCTGTAATGCATGTCTGGCACACCAAAAAATGGCTCTTTTCTGTCCTTGTCATCGTCATCATTACTACACGAATACAATCGAGGTGCCCTAAGGGAAAGTGTATCTGATTTAAAAGGAGGTTTAAGTCTAAACATTTTGTGACACAAACCAATTCACATTCCTCTGAATACTCTGATGTCATTCTCGTTGGCAATTGAAAGTCAACTCTTTCGAAATAACATGTGAACCAGACAGAAGAATCTTCCCCTCTGTGGCTGCACCCAAGAAAATCCACCCAAGTGCTCGTCTACTAACACAATCAACAAAAGCATTTCACAGCCAATCAATAAGACCTACTGGACTTGTTTTGCATCTTGCTGCAGACTTCTTGTGTAATGAAAGTCTGTCTTCCCGGATGTCTTCCTGGATGTAACTGGGGGCCTCGTTTATTTTAATTTTCCTGATTACTGAAGGCATTGTATTATACAATACTGTAACTGCATAATAGAGGTGTGACCTTATCTGGCAGTTACCTAGTGCAGGTTGCATCATTCCTCGCTAATGAATACTTCTTCCTGCGTAAAGACTGCAAAGCATGTTCACGCACTGATCGCCTTTGATCCTAATAACCATTGATATAGGCAGACAGGTACTATAATTAACGTCTCCACAGGAGAGATGGGTAGACTGGGACCCAGCTACATTAAGTGACTTGTCCAAAATCACCCAGGGAGCCCATAGAATGATAGACTCCTAAAAGGTTCACCTGATTATCTGGCCAAGGTGTGTCAGACAAATGTATGCAAGGGCCAAACACAACAGAAAGGCATTTATCAAGCCCCGTTTGAGGTCTCAGAAGAGAAGCTGGTTGTATTGTAACAAAGCACAACTGTCTCGCAGCATTACCTTTTTAGAAACACACTGGGGGTAATTTAGAAGTGTTGACCAAACAAAAACCTCTCAGGGCTAACTATTGTTGGAGGGTTTAGAGTTTCTATCCCTGATTTCCTGAACCTTAGCACTCTCTTTTCAGTTCAAGAAGGGAAATAGTAGTTTCAAGTACATCTCACCCACATTGGATACCCTAAGCCTAGGCTGAGTTTGGGTCTTCTTGCAGCCCAGTCAGCCCAAACTACCCTTTTCTCTGCAGACTTAGCCTTTTTGTCAATGTGCCCACAGCTCAAAGCTGTGATCTCGGCAGTTTCAGGCCATAGTTTAGCTGTAAGTACCACCAGGGAGGCTTTTTGTCCCTTGTTCCAAAAGCCTGTGTTCTTTCCACTTGGTTCAACCTCAGTGTTGTAAGTAGGTGAATAACAGAGAGCATGTTAATGACCTACTGCTACTGCTCCGCCTGGGCAGTAAGTAAGTCATCACTCCCAGAGACCCAACTCGGCAATGAAGATGCCGTTAGGAGCAGCTGGACATTTTCTGAATCCTTGGGTCAAACCTTGGAGCCAACTCTGGGGACAGAGAGAGGGACATGATAGACCTCCACATACCAAGAGTGTTTTCTACAAGTCCTTTAGATGTGCTCTGTGATCAGTCACTCAGCTGTCTGTGCCTTTGTGACCCCGTAGGCTATAGCCCGCCAGGCTCCTCTGTCTTTGGGATTTTCCAGGCAGGAATACTGGAGTGGGTTGCCATTCCTACTGCAGGAGATCTTCCTGACCCAGGGATAGAACCTGCATCTTCTGCACTGCAGGCAGATTCTTTACCGCTGAGCCACCGGGGAAGACCCAAGTCCTTCAGATAGGCAATGAATATTCTTTAGGCTAAACTATGGAAACACAAAAGGCTCTATATCTTGGCTTCTACAAACAGTCTTTTCCTACACAATTGCTATGATCCTGGAGAACCCTGCATTAGTGATTCATCCAAAGCAACATGCTTCTTTCTGCCTATCAATCTGAGCAGGTGATATTCTTTTTTCTCTCAGTGGTAAACGAAAATGACTTCAAAATAAGGTCTATGGAGAGTTGTTTGCTGCTGAAACTGTACATGAATCAAAACTGGAGCCACTGCAATGTGAGAGGTCCAGCGACATTAGCCCCTGATAAGATGAGTGAGGTGGCAGACAAATAATCCTGGATAATAGACGAGGTCTTGAGTGACAGGCCCTTCTTGCTGTACATATACATCAAAGCCCCAGGGATGTGCTCTATTTCACAGTATCTGGATCTTTGTGGAGTTTCAGAGCATTAAAAAACTTGTACTTGCTTTATCCCATTTTCTTCTCACAGGTACCATTTTCATTGGTAGGAGAGCATCATTATTTCCTATTTACAGATGAAAAAACTGGCAAGCAAAGAGATTAAGTGACTGGCTTCTGATGGTACATTTAATAGGGCCAAAACCTAGAGTCCAGAACATCAAGCTTGTCCAGACCATCTATCTGCCACAGGGCTTCCCTCCGTGAAGGGAATAGTGAGGAAATTCAGTAATGTGGCATCAGGGTTTGTATCAGCATGCCTTTGTTTTTCTGTTACCAGCAAGGAGGTCCAGGAGGCAGAGTCTTGAGAGAAGTCATCTGTCCAGCGTCACACAGCGAGCGGCCAGCAGAGCCAGACTCAGCTCAAATCCACTGTTTTTAGAACCTGAGTTCTATCTGAGGCCTCCCGAGCTCTATGCTGTGATGGACACAAACAATGGCCAGGAAATCCTGGCTGGAGTCACAGTGGAAAAAAATTTGTTATAATTCAAAGACAGCATAAAATTGGCTATGCCAGCAATTTCGGCAGGAAGAATTCAAGTAAGTGACCACATTGGGAACAGGGGGTGGCAAGGGAGGTGCTGAGGTAAGAACTGGGATTTGGGAACAAAATTCTCAACTTTCCCTAGAGCCAGCACGGCTTATGGACACTGTCAGGCTGATCATTACATGCGGAATGACGAACACGAGGACAAGATGAATCATTTCCCATTAAGAAGCAAGCTACAAAGCAATGGCCTGTCAGAGAGGCAAAAGTATCGATCGGGCATTTAGTGCAAATGATGGAACACTAATTAATAACTGAAGCTGTCAGGAAGCAGAGATTGTTTGCTTTCCTTATAGATTTCTTCCCCTCACTTTCATTTGCTTTAACGTTCAAAGCTTTGTTTGATGTGAATTTAATGCTTCCTTTTCTCATCCTGTTAATTCTTAAGAGTATTTTATACCATACCCTTTTGTAAATGTCTGTCTGTCTGTCTCTCTCTCTCTCTATATATATATATATTTTTTTTTTTTTTTTTCCCTCTTGCTTCCCTGATGTTGTATTCAGGGTCTGGAAAGTCTGAGATTTCTTACAAGTTTTAGTTTTGAAAACCAAATGAAGTACTTCAGAGAGGCAAGTGAACTTCAAGGTGAAGGTTGTGAAAGTGAAGTCACTCAGTCGTGTCTGACTCTTTGCGACCCTGTGGACTGTAGCCCAGCAGGCTCCTCAGTCCATGGGATTCTCCAGGCAAGAATACTGGAGTGGGCTGCCATTTCCTTCTCCAGGGGATCTTCCTGACCCAGGGATCGAACCCAGGTCTCCCACATTGCAGGCAGACGCTTTAACCTCTGAGCCACCAGGGAAGCCCAAGGTGAAGGTTAGGAAAGGCATTTCATCTCTGGCAATAACTTTGAAGGGTGGAACATAGGTCAGCATGAAGCAATCAACATCAAGGGGATATGTACATATTCAATGGAAACAGTGAACCGATAGAAAAAATAAAGGTGATACCCCAAGAAGATTCTCTAAAACATATTATTATGAAGTCAGAGTGGAGACTTTCAAATCCAGTGACAGAAAGGGGTAAAATGTGAAAGGTACATTGCAAAAATCACATAAGGTGTAATTTGAGGGGGAAAAATGTTGTTTATAATCAATTTTGACCAAGACGTGTTGTGGATGTTAGGCTACCTATTTTATTTTAAACTGAAAAAGATCAGAATTCTAGTGGTAGAATTTTTTTTTTTTCCTAAAAAATAAGGAAAATAAATTGGCACACAAGAGGGCAGAATAACCAAGTATTTGTCATTGTTCAGTCGGTAAGTTGTGTCTGTCTCTTTGTGACCCCAAGGGCTGCAATATGCCAGGCTTCCCTATCCTTCACTGTCTCCCCGAGTTTGTTCAAATGCATGGCCATTGAGTCGGTGATGCTATTCAACCATCTCATCCTCTGTCACCTCTTTTTTCTCCTGCCTTCAATACTTTCCAGGATCAGAGTCTTAGGCTTCCTCCCTGGTGGCTCAGACAGTAAAGAATCTGCCTGCAATGTAGGAGACCAGGATCCAACTGGGAAGCTCTCCTGAAGAAGGGAATGGCCCCATTCTAGTATTCTTGTCTGGAGAATTCTATGGACAGAGGAGCCTGGCGAGCTACAGTACATGGGGTCACAAAGAGTCAGACACAACTGAGTGACCTACACAAAAATCAAGTATTAATACTCTTTTAAAGGTAATACTTTTATAAAAATTATCCTTTTTCTCCAACTATTTTCACAGCTATGGTGGAGGGATCTTAATCAGATACTCAATTCAAATACTCCAAATGATTCTCTTTCATCTCTCTCTTCAGTACTATGGTAACACGCATTTTTATATGCTTTTCATTTTCTACATATATATACATCTGTAAAAATAGACATAGAGCCTTTTCAATCTGGATAGATAATAGATACTTTTACATATATACATATATTACTCATATATAACAATTATGTGTATATTACCTGTAGGCCAAATAGATGTAACATCCTCGAAAGAGGACCAGTGACTATATCTTGCCCAACTGTGTATCCTTCCTAGACCTGAGATGTGACATGAGAGAGGAGACGGTCCCCAGGCTAAGTGAGGGATTGGTGAGCAATCAGACCCAGGGAACCAGGCGCACACCTCAACCTTCACGCTGTCTGCAGTGCTTTCTAATTGGCCAGTGGGAGGGCTTTTCCCTTGACTAATGATTCCCAATGCCACTAGATGTATTGATCTACCTGAAGAAAGGAGTCCTAACCCTTTATCCTGAACTGTCATATAATCTTGTGACATAGTTTTAAGAGGTTTCCAATGGTCACTGATTCCAAGTTAGTGACCACCTGGATGAAGTTAAGTAGAATCTGCAAGGACCACTGTCTGTATATAGACATAAAATATTTAAAGAGTAAATTACATGTAAAAGGCCAGATAAGAAAGTAGCAAAGAGAAATAAACCCACCTTAGTGAAGTTTTGCCAGGAGAAATATCAATAATCTTAGATGACACCACTCTTATGGCAGAAAGCAAAGAGGAATTAAAGAGCCTCTTGATGAAGGTAAAAGAGGAGAGTGAAAAAGGTGGCTTAAAACTCAACATTCAGAAAACTAAGACATGGCATCTGGTCCTATCACTTCATGGCAAATTGATGGGGAAACAACGGAAACAGTGAGAGACTTTATTTTCTTGAGCTCCAAAATCCCTGTGGATGGTGACTGCAGCCATGAAACTAGAAGATGCTTGATGCTTGGAAGAAAAACAATGACAAACCTATAGAGCATATTAAAAAGCAGAAAAGGCAAATTGATGGGGAAACAACGGAAACAGTGAGAGACTTTATTTTCTTGAGCTCCAAAATCCCTGTGGATGGTGACTGCAGCCATGAAACTAGAAGATGCTTGATGCTTGGAAGAAAAACAATGACAAACCTATAGAGCATATTAAAAAGCAGAAACATTGCTGACCAGGGTATATCTAGTCAAAGCTATGGTTTTTCCAGTAGTCATATCTGGATGTGAGAGCTGGACAATAATTCAGCTGAGAGCCAAAGAACTGATGTCTTCTAACTGTGGTGTTGGAGAAGACTCTTTTGAGAGGCCCTCAGACTGCAAGATGGAGAAGGGAAAGGCTACCCACTCCACTATTCTGGCCTGGAGAATTCATGGGGTTGCAGTACATGGGGTCCTCACAGTCCATGGGGTCACAAAGAGTTGGACATGACTAAGCGACTTTCACTTTCACTCAACTGCAAGGAGATCACAGCATCAATCCTAAGGGAATCAGTCCTGAATGTTCACTGGAAGGACTGATGCTGAAGCTGA
The DNA here is from genome assembly GCA_006408675.1 of Madoqua kirkii. Taxonomy (NCBI): domain Eukaryota; kingdom Metazoa; phylum Chordata; class Mammalia; order Artiodactyla; family Bovidae; genus Madoqua; species Madoqua kirkii. The sequence continues at coordinate 14,408 of SJYC01059658.1, forward strand.
AGCTCCAATATGTTGGCCACCTGATGCAAAGAGCCAACTCACTGGGAAAACCCTGATGCTGTGAAAGATTGAAGGCAAAAGGAGAAGGGAAAGAGAGAGGATGAGATGGTTTGATGGCATCACTGGCTTGATGGACATGAATTTGAGCAAACTCTGGGAGATGGTGAAGGACAGGGAAGCCTGGTGTGCTGCAGTCGATGGGATTGCAAAGACTTGGACACAACTTAGTGACTGAACAGCAACAGTGAGATGGGAGGAAGGGAGGTCACCAGACAATGCTTCAGGTGCTCCTAAAGTCTTTGCCATAGACTTTCCATACACTGTCCACCCTATCTCTGCTATATCAGAAAACGAAACAATGAAAACAATAAAACTGTAAACAGCTGACAGCTGTTGAGTTTACTTACTTATTAGGGTCACTGTGTGTGCAGGGAAGATACGGTTCTGATGGCTAATTTCAAACCATACCTAAAATGCACATCAGTGTTCTTGCCTGGAGAATCCCAGGGACGGCAGAGCCTGGTGGGCTGCCATCTATGAGGCTGCACAGAGTCGGACACGACTGAAGTGACTTAGCAGTAGCAGTAGCAGGAGGGAGATATTGAGACAAACAGGTACCTTGTTCTACACTTTCCCACATGTACACTTGTCCCACTTGTGGGATCAATGCAGCAACTTCCACACAGCAGCTGTTGTTCCTTTGAGACTCGGTTCTGAAGATCCCACCATCGCATTCCTTTCTGTCTCCCAGAGCTGACTGGCTCTTGTCAGCTTTTGTATTTGTGTCCCAGACTTGATTCAAATCCATAGTTCTCCCCATCTCCCTTGTTTCCATGCATCTCTGGTGTGTGTGTGCACACACACTCAATCATGTCCACCTTTTTGTGACCCTTTAGACTGTAGCCCACTAGGCTCCTCTGTCCACGGGATTCTCTAGGCAAGAATACTGGAGTGGGTTGACATTGTCTCCTCTGGGGATCTTCCTGACCCAGGGATTGAACCCACGTATCCAGCTTCTCCAGCACTGGCAAGTAGATTCTTCTGACCAACCGAAGAAGCCCTCTTATGCACCTCTTACTCCTCCAAAACCACATTCCAGTGTGAACCAGCCTTCCTGCCTTGGTCTCTGGCCAATTCCTCCCTGCCTTTGCAATAGCCCTTGTTCAAACTGGCCCTTTTAGATCCTTGTGTTGGGATCCTGATCTTGTCAGGCTAAATCCTCTAATCTCTCAATGGGTTGTGCAAACAGGAGCTTCAGCTCTAAAACACTGACCTTTGGACTGCTCTAAACCTCTTGAGTGTAGAGCCAGCCTGTGCTTTCCCAACCTGCCAGATGTCCATTCCTGGACCCTGAATAGAGCTTGGGCAGCAAAAATCTGCTTTTCCACCTGACTCCCTTCCTGCCCCGAGGAGGCAGGAGGGTATCCTCCTCTCAGGATACCCAGCACACCCAGAGTTCTTAGTTCTCTGGATCTGGCTTTCTTCAGCTTGCCAAACTCTACCAACATCTAACTTACCTACTGAATCACTAGAACCTGAAACCACGAGTGGAGACCAGAGTATTCACAGGAATCAGACTTAGATTTGTGCAGTGCTTCCCATTATCCTTTCTGCTTATGCCTCTGTGCTATTTAGCTAAGTGATTCTCTGGACCTTTCCATCCATAATTGTGTTTTCCACTCAAAGACAGAACAGTTATGCCCTGGCATAACTCAGAGCCTGAACTGGCCCATTTTCATGAGAGGGTCTTCCAAGCCTTCTGGCCTGGACTTCTGAATCCAGACACAAATGTCAACCTCTACTGTGATTGATCTCCCTCTATTTTAGGTTTCTGACTTACTAGCATCAGTGGTTGGCATGGAGTGGTAGGTCTGCACTGGTTTTCATGATTAGGACCCACGGTGGTGAGGATGATGAAATGAGAAGGCACACACACACTCTGATTCTGCTTCTTGCTAGTTAAGGATTTGGGGCAAATCCTATGACAAGTCCACAGTTTCCTTGTTTCTCATCAGAAAGGGAATTAAAATAAACTTGGCTTCCTCTCGAATGTTTTAATTCCATAATACAAAAGAAGAAGTATTTGATCCACATAACATAGCCTTCTCTTTGTCTTCACAGATGAAGTCACAATTTTGTTACCCAGATAGATGCTATTTATGGCTGTGATTTACTTTATCTGCTCATACATAGAAAATAATCCCCTGCAAATCTCTTAAAAGATCATACTTAATTCACATAGTGACTTGGAACCTTTATACTTCTGAAATTTAATATAAACTTGGCTTCCTCTCGAATGTTTTAATTCCATAATACAAAAGAAGAAGTATTTGATCCACATAACATAGCCTTCTCTTTGTCTTCACAGATGAAGTCACAATTTTGTTACCCAGATAGATGCTATTTATGGCTGTGATTTACTTTATCTGCTCATACATAGAAAATAATCCCCTGCAAATCTCTTAAAAGATCATACTTAATTCACATAGTGACTTGGAACCTTTATACTTCTGAAATTTAATTTATCTTTCATTCATAAATCAATTAAGGTATCTGAATTTAAGAATCAACCTTTTCTTTTTCTTTTCTTAAACAAAGATGAGAGCAAAAAACTGCCATTTTAAGGTACAGTAATTTAATTTCTTAACATTTTCACTTTCAACATAAGTTTTGGAAATAGCATGCTAATGTTTCAAGCTAAAAAGCTCATTTATATGTACTAATTAATGCAATTATTTCAAAATTATTTTAAAGTATTTAACCTTCAGCAAAAGAGTTTATCAAAAGGGAACAAAAATGATACTAAAAAAGTGTCAAGTGGTACCTTATTTTCTGTTGACATGTATATATGCTAAACTGTTTGTTCAACATGTAATTACTGAAGACCCATTCTGGGTGAGGTGCTGAGCACTGACATGAAGGGGGCTGTAGCAGCAAGTAGCTGAGTTCTTCATGGCTCAGTGGGGAAATAGAGGTGTCTTAAGTTACAGAATATTAGGTAGAAAGTAATACACTTTCAGGTAAAGACACAGGCTCTTTCTTGTTGCATGTTTATCTCTTTGGCATTTTTATAGAGTTTTGTTTTCCCTAGTTCTTTTTACCAAACTGTCACTTCTCAGGCCTCAGGTGTGAATACAGTAGCTTTATTTTTGGCTTATAAGCCCATCATTCATGTAACAGATACAAACAGGTGCCATAAATCATGGCTGCTGATGCGTACATACTCAAGAATGTCGCTTTGTGTTACCTGCTCTCTGTGTGAAATGGCAAGAAAAGCACTGCGCCTACCCTTCAGACTCTCTATCAATTATCAAGATCCAGTGGGACTTTATGGCGGGGCCTGCAGATTTAACCCTTCAAAGACTGAGTGGACATTCTTATTTTGGTTATCAAACAAATGCATGGCATGTAAAATTTTCTTCTACATAGGATTTTCCATCAGCTGAACAGAGAATTGAACAAGAGACCTAAAAAGAAGGAAGAGGAACCAGATAAAGTGAAACCTGAGCATGTCAAAGATTATTTTGAGCTAAAAATTCAAGAAGCAGGGGCCCTGCTGACACGTGGAGATGACCTCTGGGAGTCACAGCAGTTAACCAGGCTGTCACGGTTCAGGACAGCCGGCCCCACACCTGGAACATTAGGAGTCAAGAGGGGATGAGGTGGGTATATGAGGCGGCCAAGAAGAGAAGGGGAAGTTTCTACTTATATCCTGTAACTTATAAGCTTTCTCCTAAAGAATCCAGTTACACACACGAGGTCTTGAGCCTGGCTTCTGGAAATGCCCTCTAATATGTCACCACTACCCAAATAGATTATCAGAATGATCCCTGAAATTTCTGAATTCATGTAGAGTCAGGATTGTTAGCTTTTGCAAGGCAGACATCCATTGCAAGGATGTATTTTGCTAGGCCAGCCCAAAGCTCCATCAGTGAACTTTGCAGTTTGTACCTCAAGGCAATAAAATTTAATGCATTTTAATCTCAGGCATCCCAACTTTGTGCATTTAGTGGCCTCTCAATTTATTTAGATTAAACTCTTGATTTATTAGCATGACATGCTTGAATCTGTAAGATTATGGCCCTGATTCTCCTCTCAACCTCAATTTGTACCATTGTTTCCCTTACTTATTCTGATTCAGCCGTTTGAATTTTTGTGATTCCTCTAATGCACCAAACTCTTTCCCTCAGCCTTCCTTCCTCCCCAAATTGATTTTCTTACAAGAAATCATTTTGTGGCATCTCATGTCTCAGAAGTTTTAAGGATCTGAGCACCTATGTAGAAGGAAATGCCCTTTCAAAGAAAAGTTGCCAGCAAAGAGCTTTTGGTGATATTTCTGCCCCAGTCTTAGCGCTACAACTATGCTTGGGTTTTGCTCACTTTATAGAGTCAACAGATGGTATCTAGATAGATTTCAAGGATGTTTCTATTCTAATATCCTAATAAAAAACCTGACTGAATTTCTACTTTGTCAATTACTCAAAGCTCCTTGACTGTCCCTGTTTGTTTTCAAGTTCACCTGCCCTATGTAGGATTCCAGAAATATTTGACATCAACCAACCACACATTGGCTTCCCAGGTGGTGCTAGTGGTAAAGAACCCTCCTGGGAATGCAGGAGATATAAGAGATGCAAGTTCAATCCCCAGTTCAGGAACATCCCCTGGATAAGGGAAGGGCAATCCACTCCAGTATTCCTGCCTAGAGAATTCCATGGACAGAGGAACCTGGCGGGCTACAGGCCATGGGATCTCACAGAGTCAGATATGATGGAGTGCGCACATGAGTGTGAGCATGCACGCACACACACACACACACACACACACAGAAGTGTACATTAGTTTCATGTTCTCTAGCTTATTTGGCAAATATAAGATCTAGTTTACATTTAAGTAATTAATATTTGTAAGAGTCTGATAATATGAACTTAGGATCTTTCTATTAATTATATTCTGACCTTGAACAACTCACTTGTTCTATCTTTACATCAGCGTATTAGTCTGTCAAATAATTTCCAAGATTCCCTCTAAATTCACCATTCTATACAATAAAATTGTATCTGCATTTATCAAATTTCCATCCCAAATCGTGTTATTTAAAACATTTTTTATTCCCCTCTCCCTGTATATCACTCCTAGAATATAATTTCTGGGACAGGGCAGTGAAGCTAAGCTTACAATGCATGTGGCACCCTGGAGACTGTTGGCATAATTAAGCAATTTTTTACAGTGAGTGGAAATGACATACTTTAAAATTGACCATGTGTGTCAGTGCAAAAATATTCTGTCTAAATGCTACAGGGTGTAAAATGTATTTACTATTTGACATTGTTTCCTTCCTTTTAACGGCCAACTTTTTGTTATCAATTTATTCAAAGGCAATTTTGAAATATGATTCACCTAACAATCAGAATGGGTGGATATATGACCTATACAAGTGTCTCACTTAAAAGTATTTGAAGATGAAAGGAGAGAAAGCATCGATGGAACAAGTTTATCATGGAAGAAAATAAAAATGAGAGACTTGGAGGAAAGAAGGGAGAGAGACATTGAAAGATAAAAGGAACACGAACAGAAATAAAGTATATACAAGACAACTCTAATACACATGAGCTTGCAGCCCGTGCGAGGCCACAGATACTTCTTTTGGTAGATGATAGATTTACTCTAAATATCGTCCACTTGGTTTGATTTCTGCAGTTATGCCATGAAGCTATTATGCTTAACCAGCTCTCCTGGAACTCCTTCCAGAGAAATGGCCATTCTATTTCACTTTGTTGAGGCCATGTGGCTTATTAAATAAGTTTAGGATATCAATTTGTCAGTAGAACTGGAAATAATAGTGTTATTGAAGTTCCTATTAATTGACTAAATGTTAGTGTACAAAGGTCCAGGAGAGCTTACAAGCAGAGAACATATCTTACATCTGATGACTCTGCTTCCTCCCCTATAATAACAGGGAGTTCAGAATTTATTGGAAGGATAACTTGTTTTGTGAGAAAAAAAAATCTTTATATTTAAAGAAAATAAGTTTAGGATATCAATTTGTCAGTAGAACTGGAAATAATAGTGTTATTGAAGTTCCTATTAATTGACTAAATGTTAGTGTACAAAGGTCCAGGAGAGCTTACAAGCAGAGAACATATCTTACATCTGATGACTCTGCTTCCTCCCCTATAATAACAGGGAGTTCAGAATTTATTGGAAGGATAACTTGTTTTGTGAGAAAAAAAAATCTTTATATTTAAAGATTCCCTTGAGGATTTGTTTCACCAAAAAACAAAACAAAACCGACACTATTAGTATGCATGGATGATCAACAGCAAAGTTTGCCTGGTGTATGTTAGCAATGTGGTCAATATTGTATTATTTGAGTGCGTGTTTTTAAAATATTTATTTGGCTGTGCTGGGTCCTAGTTGCAGCAGGCAAACTTTCAGTTGCAGCATGTGGGATCTAGATCCCTGACCAGGGGTCAAACTTGGACCCTCTGAATTGGGAGCACAGAGTCTTAGTCACTGAACCACCAGGAAAGTTGCAATGCATGTATTATTTGGATGGATATAAATTTGTTTTAATTTTGAAGTTTTCAGTATCTTTACATATGTTTGGTATGTTCAAGGTTCTTAAAAAGAAGCATCTGAAAATTAAAAAAAGAAATGCAAAATTATTAAAACACAAATTCTGACACTATTAATGATTCAGAAATGGGAGACTCTGGCTAATGGGTTACCAGATAACTAAAATTCAGAAATATATGGCAACGTAGTCCAACTGAGAAGACTCCTGAGAGTCCCTTGGACTGCAAGGAGTTCCAACCAGTCCATCCTAACAGAAATCAGTC
>SJYC01059659.1:0-34570 GCA_006408675.1 Madoqua kirkii
TGGTGGTGGTGGTGGTGGTGGTGGTGGTGTAGTCGCTAAATCATGTCTGACTCTTGTTACCCCATGGACTGTAGCCTGCCAGGATCCCCTATCCATGGGAATTCTCCATGCAAGAATACTGGAGTGAGTTGCCATTTCCTTCTCCATCAGTGTACCTATACTCGAAGAAAAGATTCTAGATCTACAAAAGGAAAAAATTGTGTATGAAAATTCATTTATAGGTTTTAAGTTAACATAAAATATATGTGTGAACATTTCCAATTTAACCCACAGTATCAGTTAATTATAGTTTTAATATATCTAATTTTTAAAAGCTTCTGTTCAGGTGGAATATTCTTCATTGAATTTTTGTATGATAAATCAATCTTATTTATTGTATTCTTTTAGCAGGAAACCAAAATTGTAAGATCTTAAATTTGAAAATGAGCCAAACAGGAATTAAGAGGTTAGCAACTAATTAACAACGAATTTTTTTGAATTGGCTGTCTTCAGTGATTTCCCAAGAATGGGAAGTCTCCCGTGTTCTAGGTGCCATTTCTCCCCATGGATTGTTGTCTCTCTCCCTTAGTCATCCAAGATTCCTTCATAACTTAGATGACCATACTTTCTGGTTACAGGGGATAGTCCTGGTTTAAGCCTGCTGTCCTGACATAGTTATTAAAAGCACTATAATTCATTTCCAATGGTATCTTCACTTCAATGACAAATTATACAAACTCCACTTGAATATTTTACTTTTTCATCTTCTCTTTCTCCTTTTCTCTCTGTACACTCTGTCTTGAGAAAAAATATACAAACATGTATGTGTGTGTGTGTGTGTGTGTGTATCCAACTCTTTGCAATGCTATGGACTGTAGCCCACCAGGATCCTCTGTCCATGGTATTCTCCAGGCAAGAATACTGGAATGGTTTGCCATGCTGTCCTCCAGGACATCTTCCTGAACCAGGGACTGAATCCATGTCTTTTGTATCTCCTGCATTGACAGGTAGGTTCTTTACCACTAACACTACCTGGGAAGCCCTACACACACACACACACACAGACACACACACACACACACACACACACACACACACACAGTTGCTCAGACATTTACTTTGGCTTAGAGAAATCTTAGCAAACAGTGGAACTTGTTTGGAAGGAAATATAGATATACCACAAAACTACACCAAAAACTCAACTATCAGATATCATTTTCATTCATCCCAGACTTGGACCATTAACACAAGACTTCAAGAAATCAAGGCAATTTCCCCCTCTCTATTTATCTCTGTCACTGACTACATGGTCCCTCATCTCACTTTCTCTTTGCATGGTTTTTCATTCTCCTTTTTCCCTGCTCACCAGCCTTTTCTGTTTACTTTCACTGAACCCAAACATGTTCACTTGCCAAACTTTTTATCACCTGCCAGTTCAAGTACTTAACTTGAATGGTTCAAGTCCAATCATGATTTGGACATAATTGAAATTTTCAAGAAAAAATTGATTGGATAAGCCAAAGCACTTAGGTTAGTTCCTTGGCATCAGGCTTACAATTTTTTCAATAAACTTTCTGTGGGGGTTGTGGGAGAAGGGTCCTAGGCAGCTGGAATTATGTGACACAGGTCCTCTGACAAGGAGATATGGGCAGGGGAAAATAAAAGACATTTTTGATGTTTCTCTTCAGTTTCTGAAAGTAAGTCAATGGCTAAGATCACAAGTCAGTCTAACTCTATGCACATGTACTAATGGCAGGTCATGATCCTAAAGTAACTTAAATATGTTTTTTAAAAATATAAAAAACATGTATAATAAAAATCTCTGGTTATGTTGAAAGCCAGTGATAAAGGTGTTCTAACAAGAGAATCATTTAAGATAATAAAATTTATTTTATTAATAAATTAATAAGATTTAATAAAAGAGAATGTAGATAAATGATAGCAACTGCTACACTCCTTCTTAGCCTTCAAGTGACCCCTAATAGCCATCTTTCAAATATTTGTCTATAAGTAGAATAGCCCACCACAAGTTTAGTGAGAAAATAAGGTCACAAATAAGACAAAATATACTTCTATTCCCATAGCCCCAAATTAGTTTCAAACATGGGAAAAAGGGAGATGTGCAGTTTGGTTTGGGTTTTATTAAAAATAGTTTGGAGACACTGAGTCTCACATTTTAAATCTGAGATTAATTTGCCTAATATATAATTGATATTGTTGAACTTGTTAATGATAACATGGTGTAAGCTGTTAACATTTTGCTGTCTCAGATATTATTGGGTTGGCCAAACAATTCTTTTGAATTTTGCTGCAAGATGAATCTAGTAGCTCTTGGTTGTCTTCAGCTTCATTTTGTTAGAGTGTATTATGACATCCATAATATCAGCATGCATTTAAAAAAAACTTACCAAAATTATTTTCGTATAGCCATTTTAATATTGAAGATGGAAGGAAAAAGGACTTTCCTGATAGTCCAGTGGTTGGGAATCCACTTGTCAGTCAGGGGACGCAGTTTTCATTCCTTCTTCTCTGAAGTTTCCACATGCCTCAGGGCAACTAAGACCACACGTGACAGCTCCTGAGCCTGCTCTCTAGAGCCCACAAGTCATAACAAAGAGCAACCCCCACTCACCACAACTAGTGAAACTCCATGCACAGCAAAGAGGCAGTGCATGTCAAAATTAAATAAATATTTTTAAAGATGGGGAAAAGCTACATTTTCCACTTTACTATTTCAAGAAAGGTAAAAACACAACTAAAATTATATATTTTCATGCAGTGTATGGAGAAAGTGCTGTGATTGATCGAATGTGTCAAAAGTGATTTGTAAAGTTTCCTGTTGGAGATTTCTCACTAGATGGATACCCTATGTGCAGACCAGTTGTATTTGATAGCGATCAAATCAAGACATTAATTTATTAATTGAGAGCAATCAGTTATACCACACAGGAGATAGCCAACATACTTAAAATACCCAAATCAAGCACTGAAAATCATTTGTACCAGATTGCTTCTGTTAATTGCTTTGATGTTTGGGTTTCACATAAGTGAAAAAAATCTTTCTTAACTGTATTTCTGCGTGCAGTTCTCTACTTAAACATAATGAAAAATTTCCATTTTTAAAGCAAATTTTGACAGGCAGTGAAAAGCAAATACTGTACAATAACATTGGAAAGAAGAGACCATAGGGCAAGTAAAAGGAAGCACTACCAATAACACCAAAGGTCAGTCTTCAATCAGAGGAGGTAATGTTGTATATATGGTGGGACTGGAAGGGAGTCTTCTATTATGAGCTACTTCAGAAAAATAAAACAGTTAATTCCAGGAAGTACTACTCCCAGTAAGACCAACTGAAGGCAGCACAGAAAGCATCTGGGGTTAGTCAACTGAAAACACATAACGTTCCATCAGAATAATACAAGACTGCATGCTTCTTTGACCATCAGGCAAAGACTGCTTGCTGGGAAGTTCTGACACATCTACTGTATTCACGAGACATTATACCTTCTTATGTCCACTTATACAGTCTTTCCAAAATTATTTTAATAACAAAAATTTCAATTCCCTGGAAGATTGTAAAAGGCACCTGAAACAGTTCTTTGCTCAAAAATATTAAAAAAATAAAAGCTTTGGGAAGATGGGATTATGAAGTAGCCTGAAAAAAAAAGGCAGAAGTACTGAAGCAAAACAGAGAATATATTGTTCAATAGTCTTTGGTGAGGGTGAAAAATGTGTCTTTTATTTTTACTTTAAAAGTGAAGGAACATTTTAGCCAAATCACATATTTTGCATTTTATTCGATATTCCCACCAAATGCTTTAAGAAATGGGCAGCTACCACTTTATGTAAGTAACATCAGAAAGAAATAAATGGTATAGAAAACCTTGACTTTCCTTTAAGGAGTTTATAATTGAAATGAAGAGATTTAGTTAAAAACTTTTAGCTAAGTAAATTTTTTTCTCCTCTCTTCAAATATATCATACTCTTTCCTATTAAAATTCATCAGGCAGCCATGATGGTACTAGGAAAGTAGTGAAACACTGAGATATGGAAACAATCAAGATATCTGGTGACTGCTCCTTGGGAAAATATTGTTTTAATCATGATAATAGTTTTGTTTTTAACAAACAAAATTAAAATTTATGAGAAATTTTAGGTTCACAGAAAAATTGAGAGAGAATTACCAAGTTCCCATATATCCTCTGCTCCCACAGATACACAAGCTCCTCCACTGTTAACATCCTACATCACAGTGGTGTATTTGTTACATATACCATTACACTACATTGACATACACTACATACATACTTACACTACATTGATACATTGCTATCATCTAAAGCTGGATTCAAATTCAATATTAAAAAAACAAAGATCATGGCCATCCAGTACCATTCAGTTCAGTTCAGATCAGTTGTTCAGTCGTGTCCGACTCTTTGCAACCCCATGAATCGCAGCACGCCAGGCCCCTCTGTCCATCACCAACTCCTGGAGTTCACTCAAACTCACGTTCATCGAGTCCGTGATGCCATCCAGCCATCTCACCCTCGGTTGTCCCCTTCTCCTCCTGCCCTCAATCCCTCCCAGCATCAGAGTTTTTTCCAATGAGTCAGCTCTTCGCATCAGGTGGCCAAAGTACTGCAGTTTCAGCTTTAGCATCATTCCTTCCAAAGAAATCCCGGGGTTGATCTCCTTCAGAATGCACTGGTTAGATCTCCTTGCAGTCCAAGGCATTCTCAAGAGTCGTCTCCAACACCACAGTTCAAAAGCATCAATTCTTTGGCACTCAGCCTTCTTCAAAGTCCATACATGACCACAGGAAAAACCAGTACCATTACTTCATGCCAAATAGAAGGAAGAAAAGTGGAACCAGTGACAGATTTTATTTTCTTGGGCCCAAAATTACTGTGGACAGTGACTGAAGCCATGAAATTTTTTTAAACAAATGCTTGCTCCTTTGAAGGAAAACTATGACAAACCTTGACAGCATATTCAAAAGCACAGATATAGGTTTACTGACAAAGGTTCGTATAATCATGCTATGGTTTTTTTTTTCAGTAGTCCCATATGGATGTAAGAGTTGGACCATAAAGAAAGCTGGGCACCAAAGAATTAATGCTTTCAAATTGTGGTGCTGGAGAAAACTCTTGAGAGTCCCTTAGACAGCAATGGAACCAGGACAGATTTTATTTTCTTGGGCCCAAAATTACTGTGGACAGTGACTGAAGCCATGAAATTTTTTTAAACAAATGCTTGCTCCTTTGAAGGAAAACTATGACAAACCTTGACAGCATATTCAAAAGCACAGATATAGGTTTACTGACAAAGGTTCGTATAATCATGCTATGGTTTTTTTTTTCAGTAGTCACATATGGATGTAAGAGTTGGACCATAAAGAAAGCTGGGCACCAAAGAATTAATGCTTTCAAATTGTGGTGCTGGAGAAAACTCTTGAGAGTCCCTTAGACAGCAAGAAGATCAAATTAGTCAATCCTAAAGGAAATCAAGCCTGAATATTTTTGGGGAGGACTGATGCTGAAGCTGAAGCACCAATACTTTGGCTACTGATGCAAAGAGCCAACTCATCGGAAAAGACCCTGATATTGGGAAAGATTGAAGGCAAAAAGAGAAGGCAGGGGTAGAAAATGAGATGGCTAGATGGTATCCCCAACTCAATGGATATGAACTTGTGCAAATTCTGGTTAATAGTAGAGGACAAAGGAAACTGGCTTGCTACAGTTCATGAGGTTGCAAAGAGTCAAAGGCAACTTAAATGACTGAACAACAACAAAAAAAAACACATTATAGTTTACATTAAGGTTCACTCATAATATTGTATATTCTATGGGTTTTGATAAGTGTATGATCACGTATCCATCATTGTAGTGTCATGATTATAGTATCATACATAGTAATTTCACTCTCAGAAATCCTCTGTACTCTGCCTATTCCTCCCACTCTCTGGCAACCACTGATCTTTTCAGGCTCTGCAGTTTTGCCTTTTCCAAAATGCCATGTAGTTGGAATTGCACAGTATGTAGACTTTACAGATTTGGCTAATTTTGCTTAGTAATGTGTACTTAAGTTCCCTCCTAGTCTTCTATACCTCTATAGCCCATTTCTTATTAGCACTAAATAATATAAGAAGAACTAAAGAGCCTCTTGATGAAAGTGAAAGAGGAGAGTGAAAAAGCTGGCTTAAAGCTCAACATTCAGAAAATGAAAATCATGGCACCCAGTCCCATCTCTTCATGGCAAATAGATGGGGAAACAATGGCTGATTTTATTTGGGGGAGCTCCAAAACCACTGCAGATGGTGATTGCAGCCATGAAATTAAAAGACATTTGCTCATTGGAGGGAAAGTTATGACCAACCTAGACAGCATTTTAAAAGGCAGAGATATTACTTTGCCAAAAAAGGTCCGTCTAGTCAAGGCTATGGTTTTTCCTGTAGTCATGTATGGATATGAGAGTTGGACTGTGAAGAAAGCTGAGCACCAAAGAACTGATGCTTTTGAACTGTGGTGTTGGAGAAGACTCTTGAGAGTCCTTGGGACTGCAAAGAGATCCAATCAAGTCCATTCTGAAGGAGATCAGCCCTGAGTGTTCATTGAAAGAACTGATGTTGAAGTTCAAACTCCAGTACTTTGGCCACCTCATGTGAAGAGTTGATTCACTGGAAAAGACTCTGATGCTGGGAGAGATTGAGGGCAAGAGGAGAAGGGGATGACAGAGGATGAGATGGCTGGATGGTATCACTGACTCGATGGATTTGAGTTTGAGTGAACTCCAGGAGTTGGTGATGGACAGGGAGTCCTGGTGTGCTCCGATTCATGGATTCGCAAGGAGTTGGACACAACTGAGCGACTGAACTGAACTGAACTGAACTGAAACTATGGCAGAGGTAATGAAGATAATGGTGACCTCCTTCAAAAGGTCCTATACAGGCATTGCTACAGAATCACCAGCCCTGCAGCAGGCCACTCACACCTCCACCAGAGACTCTTGGACACTCTCGGGCAAGTCTGAGTCAGTCTCTTGTGGGGTCACAGCTCCTTTTTCCTGGCTCCTGGTGTGCAGAAGGTTCTGCTTGTGCACTCTAAGAGTCTATTTTCCCCATCCTGTGTAGGTTCTGGCAGCTTTTTGGTGGGGTTAATGGCAATTTCCTCCAAGGGGGCATATGCCATACCCAAGTCTGCTGCACTCAGAGCCCCTGCCCCTGTGGCAGTCCACTGCTGACCTGTACCTACATAGGAGACACTCAAACACAGCTTTGTCTCAGTCTCTGTGGGGTCTCTGGGTCCTGGTGCACACAAGGATCAGGAATGCTGAAGAAGATGAAGTTGAACGGTTCTATGGAGACCTAAGAGAACTTCTAGAACTAACACTCAAAAAAGACCTCCTTTTCATTATAGGGGACTGGAATGCAAAAGTAGGAAGTCAAGAAACACCTGGAGTAACAGGCAAATTAGGCCTTGGAGTACAGGATGAAGCAAGGCAAAGGCTAATATAGTTATGTCAAGAGAATGCACTGGTCATAGCAAACACCTTCTTCTAACAACACAAGAGAAGATGCTACACATGGATGTCACAAGATGGTCAATACCAAAATCAGGTTGATTATATTCTTTGCAGCCAAAGATGGAGAAGCTCTATACAATTAGCAAAAACAAGAAAGGGAGCTGACTGTGGCTTAGATCATGAACTCCTTATTGCCTGATTTAAACTTAAGTTGAAGAAAGTAGGGAAAACCACTAGACCATTAAGGTATGACTTAATCAAATCCTTTATGATTATACAGTAAAAGTGACAAATAGATTCAAGGGATCCGATCTGATAGAGCGCCTGAGGAACTGTGGATGAACATTTGTGACATTGTACAGGAGGAAGGGATCAAGACCATCCCCAAGAAAAAGAAATGCAAAAGGCAAAATGATTTTCTGAGGAGGCCTTACAAACAGCTGTGAAAATAAGACAAGTGAAAGGCAAAAGGAAAAATGAAAGATATACCCAACTAAATGCAGAGTTCCATAGAATAGCAAGGAGAGATAAGAAAGCCTTCCTCAGTGATCAATGCAAAGAAATAGAGGAAATCAATAGAATGGGAAAGACTAGAGATCTCTTCAAGAAAATTAGAGATACCAAGGGAAATTTTCATGCAAAGATGGGCACAATAAAGGACAGAAATTGTGTGGACCTAACAGAAGCAGAAGATATTACGAAGAGATGGAAAGAATACACAGAAGAACTGTACAGAAAAAGATCTTCACAACCCAGATAATCACGATGGTGTGATCACTCACCTAGAACCAGACATCCTGGAATGTGAAGTCAAGTGGGCCTTAAGAACCATCACTCCAAACAAAGCTAGTGGAGGTGATGAAATTCAGTTGAGCTATTTCAAATCCTGAAAGATGATGCTGTAAAAGTGCTGCCCTCAATATGCCAGCAAATTTGGAATATTCAGCAGTGGCCTCAGGACTGGAAAAGGTCAGTTTTTATTTCAATCACAAAGAAATACAATGTCAAAGAATGCTGAAACTACCACACAATTGCTCTCATCTTATATACTAGTAATGTTCAAAATTCTCCAAGCTTGGTTTCAACAGTACATGAACTGTGAACTTCCAGATGTTCTAGCTGGATTTAGAAAAGGCAGAAGAACCAGAGGGCAAATGGCCAACATCCATTAAATCACCAAAAAAGCAAGAGACTTCCAGAAAAATACTTACTTCTGCTTTATTGACTATGCCAAAGCCTTTGACTGTGTGGATTACAACAATGCAGAAAATTCTTAAAGAGATGAGAATACCAGACCACCTGACCTGCCTCTTGAGAAACCTGTATGCAAGTCAAGAAACAACAGATAGAAATGGATATGGAACAACAGATTGGTTCCAAATTGGGAAAGGAGTACATCAAGGCTGTATATTGTCACCCTGCTTATTTAACTTATATGGGGAATACATCATGAGAAACACTAGGCTGGATGAAGCACAAACTGGAATCAAGATTGCCGGGAGAAATATCAATAACCTCAGATATGCAGATAACACCTCTCTAATGTCAGAAAGCAAAGAACTAAATAGCTTCTTGATGAAAGTGAAAGAGAAAAGTGAAAAAGTTGGTTTAAAACTCAACATTCAGAAAACTAAGACCATGGCATCTGGTCCCATCACTTCATGGCAAATACATGGGTAAACAGTGAAAACAGTGACAGACTTTATTTTGAGGGGCTCCAAAATCACTGCTGATGGTGACTGCAGCCATGAAACTAAAAGATGCTTGCTTCTTGGAAGAAAAGTTATGACCAACCTAGACAGCATATTCAAAAGCAGAAACATTACTTTGTCAACAAAGGTCCATCTACTCAAAGCTATGGTTTTTCCAGTAGTCATAATGGATGTGAGAGTTGGACTGTAAAGAAAGCTGAGTGCCTAAGAATTGCTACTTTTGAACTGTGGTGTTGGAGAAGACTCTTGAGTGTCCCTTGACTGCAAGGAGATCCAACCAGTCCATCCTAAAGGAAACCAGTTCTGAATATTCATTGGAAGAACTGATGCTGAAGCTGAAACTCCAATACTTTGGCCACCTGATGTGAAGAACTGACTGTTTGGAAAAGACCCTGAGGCTGGGAAAGATTGAAGACTGGAGGAGAAGGGGACAACAGAGAATGAGATGGTTGGATGGAATCATCGTCTCAATGGACATAAATTTGAGTAAACTCCGGGAGCTGGAGATGGACAGGGAGGCCTGGTGTGCTGCAATTCATGGGGTAGCAAAGAGTCACACACGACTGAGCAACTGAACTGAACTGAAAATATAATTTAAAGATGATTAAATGAAATGAACAGTTAGGTGTAAGATGTTAGAAAGATATGCCCTTATGTTTGTGTTCTCAGAGATTACATAATGTCATTCCTGTGGGCTTTTGTAGAAGCAGATCCCTTGAAAATGCCCTCCAAGCATGATAATTATCTTTCAAAATCACTTTAAGGTTAAATGCCCTTCTAATGGTTTCCTGGAATCCACTCCCCAACACTGTTAGTCATTACTTTAGTATCTCAGTTATTGATACTTACATTATCTTATTTAACATTAGATAGTGCTCTTACTCTAGCCACTACTTCTACGAGGCATGGACCTGCTTTGTGCACCTGCAAACTTACTTCATGCCTTTGCTCTGTGCCTTTTGCTTCTGGTTTTGCATTGTTTTGTTTGTTCTTTAGACACAAGGCATGAGTTACCTTTGGGTATCCACTCAGTACTCATGCGTATCAACTGATAAATGTTAATACATATGTGACTATCATTTGACCACCTGGGTACAAACACCAAAGAATACATTCTTGCCAATTTAAATCTTGGAAAGTCAGTTTTCTAAAGCCTCCTCAGATGGACTTGTAAACCTGAGCACTAGTCTTTCATAGAGGAGCTGATTTATAATGCATGCCCACTCTACATTGCCTTCATACCTTCCCTGCTAACTCTCCTTATTTCTCACTGTTGCTTCCTTTGATCACTTCCCAGTTAAACTACCTGCATGAAGCCATTTTCTCAATAGGAAACTGTAAAAACCCAATAAGGGCTGAACTATGTAATCTCAGATATTTAAGGAATGGAGATTTGTGATGTCATGCCCATCCCACTCATATCTAGCAGAAGGTAAGGGAAATAGTGGAAAAAAACTTTATGATGATATTTTTGGCCTGATAACCATATAAAGTCAAGAACTGTAACAAGTATTCATATTTTGTGCTGGTTAATTATTTTTCTCCCCTTTTCTTGATACTGAGAAAGAATGAGAGGTTGTGGTAGTGTTGAACATTATGGTTATGACTGAATGACATCATTTGATTGTGTCTCCTCGGTATTTGGGATGATAATTTTTTCATCTAAAAAGGGCAAAATGGATGCTACATGGCAGAACCAGGGAGTGCACAAGCCTCTGACCATTTCTTCACTCATATGCAGTCTTCACCCCCTATCTTTCTTATGTCAGGGAAACTTACCCTTATAAATCACATCGCTGAAGCTCCCCTCATGACTGGCTTTAGGTAAGACTTGGCCAAAGGGAGAAAGCAGCAGATGACTGGAAGGTAGAGAAGAGAAATATTGTGGCATTTATTCCCTGGCACTGGGCACCATTATCTGTGGTGGCAGCTGTGTCCCTCTCAGTCATAGCTCCCGCCAGGCTCTGGTCAATGTTATTTCTTCTTCGCCTCTTAAGGAATAATGGCTTCTTCTTATTGCTCATCTGTATGCCACACTATGCTTTGTTTGTCCTGTCCAGTCTGCCTGATTACTAAAGTCTTTTGTTTGAGACATCTGAATTAATTCTGGTTATTTCCAGTCCCCTGGGTGAACATACACTAACTTCCTCACATATGAACACACACAAATACCACACACAGAACATTCAGTGCAAATGCATGTTTGCTAAGTTGCTTCAGTCAGGTCTGATTCTTTTCGAACCTATGGACTGTAGTTCGCCAGGCTCCTCTGTCCATGCGATTCTCCCAGCAGGCATACTAGAGTGGGAAGCCATGCCCTCCTCCAAGGGATCTCCCCCGCCCAGAGACTGAACCCACGTCTCCTGCATTGAAGGCAGATTCTTTACCACTGAACCACCAGGGAAGCTTCTCGATGCAAATGACTCATCTGTGAAGAATGGTAATGAAATATTTCATAAGAATAAAAGGGAAAATGATAATGAGGCACCGTGAGCCAGGCCTAGAATCTTTTGCTGCAGTGCTATAGAGTTTGCACCTGGACACAGACACATGTCTCCTCAATTTACAAAATATAAAGAAGCTATATGGAACTAAAAATAACTGTGCACATGTATATTGGGGGCAAATTCTGTGCCAAAAAAAAAAAATCTAACTGCCATTTTTTAAACCTGGGAACAAAAACTGGGTTCCAGAGCAAGATCAGAGTACTGCACATGTCCCCCTGCACTCAAGACCACAAAGAAGTGAGCAAAACACTTAAGTCTCCCCTCCAGTATAACCCCTGGACATGTCCTTATCCTCACCTCAGGTAAGGAACGAGCTCACCCCACCTCAGGGAGCCAGCAAGGGAACTGATTACTTGTTTTCTCCTCCCTCCCACAGCCAGTGCAGGAGCCCAAATAAGGTCTTGCCTGAATTTCTTGCCTAGCCTTTAGTCAATTTCTATTGATTGGAAAAGGCCAAGAACCCTGGTCGGTATCACTGGGACAATGTATTTAAATAAAAACAGCTAACCACTTGAAATCATGCTGTCTACTTCATTAACAGAATTTTTATAGTGATTTCAAGCATATTTTATTATTATTTATTATTTTACCTCTTTCCCTTCGAGGTCTTCTTTGTAGAGAGAGTAAAAATTATACTGTGGCCATAATGTGATATAAATTATTAATAGAAAATGTTGGAAGTAAAGACAATATGTACAAGCTGGATTTAGAAAGACGGAGGAACCAGAGATCAAATTGTCAACATTCGTGGGATCATAGAGAAAGCAAGAGAATTCAAAAAACAAAAAAATCTACTTCTGCTTCATTGACTATACTTAAAGTCTTTGATTGTGTGGATCACAACAAACTGGAAATTTCTTACAGAGATAGGAGTACCAGACCATCTTAGCTGTCTCTTGAGAAACCTGTATGTGGGTCAAAAAGCTGTTAGAACCAGGCATGGAACAACCGACTAGTTCCAAATTGGGAAAGGAGTACAATAAGGCTGTATATTGTTGCCCTGTTTATTTAACTTATGTGTAGAGTACATCATGTGAAATGCCAGGCTAGATGAATCACAAACTAGAATAAAGATTGCCAGGAGAAAAGAAACATCAACAACCGCAGATATCAGATGATACCACTCTAATGGCAGAATGCGAAGAACCAAAAGCCTCTAGATGAGGATAAATGAGGAGAATGAAAAAGCTGACTTGATTAGGAGTACACCTACCTAAAGAAACTAAAGACCTATATATCGAAAACTATAAAACACTGATGAAAGAAATCCAAGAGGACACTAATAGATGGAGAAATATTCCATGTTCATGGATCGGAAGAGTCAATATAGTGAAAATGAGCATACTACCCAAAGCAATCGACAGATTCAATGCAATCCCTATCAAGCTACCAGCAGTATTTTTCACAGAACTAAAACAGATAATTTCAAGATTTGTATGGAAATACAAAAAACCTCGAATAGCAAAAGCAATCTTGAGAAAAAAGAATGGAACTGGAGGAATCAACTTGCCTGACTTTAGGCTCTACTACAAAGCCACAGTCACTAAGACAGTATGGTATATTAAATAGTATATATACATTATTCAATAATAATATTGAATACAATATATTGTATTCTTCAATACAATATATTGAATAATATATACAATATTTAAAAATCATATTTAATGATATCAGTTGTATCCAAATGACTGAAGGACTGAAATTAAAGGTATTAAACCCTAAATGGCACTTTTGTCTAAGGTTAAATCACTAAAATAATTTTTAAAGAGGGGGAGGAAATTTCTTGAAATCATACCCAGACAACATAGTTTGCTTCTTCTACAATTTAAAGGATGATATTCCAAATATTTTTCAACCAGTAGGACTTCCCAGGTGATGCTAGTGGTAAAGAACCTGCTTGTCAATGCAGGACACTTATCATTTTTTAAAATTTATACTAATTCTTTCTTTTGAATTGGAGGCTAATTTCTTTACAATATTGTAGTGGGTTTTGCCATACATTGACATGAATCAGCCATGGTTGTACATGTGTTCCCCATCCTGGACCCTTTCCCACCTCCCTCCTCGTCCCATCTCTCAGGGTCATCCCAGTGCACCAGCCCTGAGCACTCTGTCTCATGCATAGAACCTGGACTGGCGATCTGTTTCACATATGATAATACACATGTTTCAGTGCTATTCTTTCAAATCATCCCACTCTCGCCCTCTCCCAGAGAGTCCAAAAGTCTGTTCTTTACATCTATGTCCCTTTTGTTGTCTCACATACTCATTGTTACCATCTTTCTAAATTCCATATATATCCCTTAGTATACTGTATTGGTGTTTTTCTTTCTGACTTACTTCACTCTGTATAATAGGTTCCAGTTTCATCCAACTCATTAGAACTGATTCAAATGTATTCTTTTTAATGGCTGAGTAATACTTCATTGTGTATATGTACCACAGCTTTCTTATCCATTCGTCTGCTGATGGACATCTAGGTCACTTCCATGTCCTGGCTATTATAAACAGTGCTGTGATGAACACTGGGGTACATGTGTGTCTTTTAATTCTGGTTTCCTTGGTGTGTATGCCCAGCAGTGGGATTGCTGGGTCATAAGGCAGTTCTATTTCCAGTTTTTAAGAAATCTCCACACTGTTCTCGATAGTGGCTGTACTAGTTTGCATTCCCACCAACAGTGTAAGAGGGTTCCCTTTTCTCCACATCCTCTCCAGCATTTATTGCTTGTAGACTTTTTGATGGCAGCCATACTGACTGGCGTGAAATGATACCTCATTGTGGTTTTGATTTGCATTTCTCTGATAATGAGTGATGTTGAGCATCTTTTCAATTGTCTGTTAGTCATCTGTATCTTTTCTTTGGAGAAATGTCTGTTTAATTCTTTGGCCCATTTTTTGATTGTGTTGTTTATTTTTCTGGTATGGAGCTGTATGAGCTGCTTGTATATTTTTGAGCATATTAAGAAGGACACGTTTGATGAGTCAGCTCTAATGAGGTGGATGAAACTGGAACCTATTATACAGAGTGAAGTCAGAAAGAAAAATACCAATACGTATATTAACGCATATATATATGGAAATTAGAAAGATGGCAACAATGACCCTATATATAAGACAGCAAAAGAGACACATATATAAAGAACAGACTTTTGGACTCTGTGGGAGAAGGCAAGGGTGGGATGATTTGAGTGAATAGCACTGAAACATGTATATTACCATATGTGAAACAGATGACCAGTCCAAGTTCAAAGTATGAAACAGGGCACTCAAAGCCAGTATACTGGGACAACCCTGAGAGATGGGATGGGCAGGGAGGTGGGACGGGGTTACGGGACCAGGGGACACATGTATACCCATAGCTGATTCATGTCAATTTATAGCAAAAACCACCACAATATTGTAAAGTAATTAGCCTCCAATTAAAATAAATAATTTTTTTAATGATGCAGGTTTGATCCCTGAGTTAGGAAGATAGCTTGGAGGAGGGCATGGCAACACACTCCAGTATTCTGGCCTGGAAAATAACGTGGAGAGAGGAGCCTGATCTCATAGGGTCACAGTCCATAGGATCGCAAGGAGCTGGACGTGGCTGAAGTGCCTTAGCATAGCACACAGCATGGACGCTGGCCCAGCATGACACGTGTGAGAGTAGGGTAGAGGCAGTGCGGGGGGCAGCGAGTGCCACCTGCAGTTCAAAAAGACAAGGCTGAGGGACTTCCCTGATGGGCCAGTACATAAGACTCTGCACTCCCAATTCTGGGGGTCTGGGTTCGATCCCTGGTCAGGGAACTAGATCCCATATGCCACAACTAAGAGTTCACATCCTGCAGCTGAAGGATCCCATGTCCCTCAACTAAAAACCAGTTTAGCCAAATAAATAAATAAACATATTGTTTAAAGTCCAGGTAATCTGAAGAGGCTTCTAGAAATGGTTAAACAGCAAGGAGCATCTTCAGGATGGAGGTTACTGGCTTAACTAAACATTGAGAAAAATATTTTAGTAATGCTAGACATTTCCTACAAAATACTGACTATCAGCCCTGCTCAACCATCCAGCTAAAGAATAACTTTGCTGCCATCAGATAAGCCTCAGGTCTTATTTACTTTCCCCCCTAAGGAACAAAATGATGATAAAATCACTTAGAAAAGAAAAGGAAAAAAAAAGTCCTTGTTTAATCTACTTTTTGCCCCCAGAGCCTTGACTCCATATTATTCAGGTAAATGATACTAAGTTGAACGTAAGCAATATTTTGTGCACATTCTTTTCAGATTTTTCACTGCCCTCGTATTTCTTTGATAAGGCCAGAATAATTTTAGGGATGCTTCTCACTTTTCCTTAAAGGATGTTGGGATCCTTATCACTGGTTGGCTTGCAAGCATATGTTAGGTCTGCAGTGCTTGATGGATTGTGCCTCAGTTCTGAACTGTGCTACAGGAATACTAACCCTGGACTGCAGCCTTTGCTGTGCATTTGGTGTGCATTTATGGTGGTCTACCTGCATGCAGAGGTGACTAAAGAGACTTGAGATAAACAAAGATTGATATGTTATAGTTTCTTTTCTATAGGAACGCATAGCTATTGCAATCAAAGATGCATTACAAAGATGCAAAGATGTAAATACATCTTTGACTTCTTATTCTTGGAAACCTTCCATTGAATGCCCTGCACAATATATTTTCAGTGCCAAGAAATGAAGTTTTCACTGTCAGATGCAATTTTAATAAACCTGTATGTACTCTGCCTTTATGTATCATTGGGCTTCCTAAAAGCCAGCCTCTCAGAAAACTGAAGTGTCATCTAGTTGCCAATTTACTTTTCTTTTTATTTTTAAAAAAGGAAATTAGTTTGGTCACACGTGTAAAGGGCTTAAGAATCATTAATCTAGTCCTCATAAGAAAATAATTGAACAAACAAAAAAATCAGTAATTACTCTTAGCTTAATCAGAGAGTTGACGTCACCAGGCAAGCCAAAAATACAGGTAATGCATACAATCACAACACACAAGGCAGACAAATCACTATTGGAGACAGCTGATGGGAAAACCTAAGAGGAATTGACTAGTTATTGGAGACCATGAGTGGACTAGCTTGAGAGATAAAAACCCCTGGGAGTTCAGCTTTGGGAGGAGGAATTCACATTTTCATGAGATTGACCCCAGGGAGGACCACCAGGTTCTTAGAATAAAGACAGGATGAAAATCCTGTGTTTCCACCCAGGGAAAGGAAAGGTAAACCTGAAAAGCAACTAGAACATCATGTGCTCCTTTAGAAAAGGCCCATCCTAGACTCAGGTGGATCTACACTCTGGGGTTTTCCTAGAGCCCAACCAGTCTTACGGCAGACAGTGAAGAGGAACTGAAAAGCCTCTTGATGAAAGTGAAAGTGGAGAGTGAAAAAGTTGGCTTAAAACTCACCATTCAGAAAACAAAGATCATGGCATCTGGTCCCATCACTTCATGGGAAATAGATGGAGAAACAGTGGAAACAGTGTCAGACTTTATTTTTTGGGCTCCAGAATCACTGCAGATGGTGACTGCAGCCAGGAAATTAACAGACACTTAATCCTTGGAAGAAAAGTTATGACCAACCTAGATAGCATATTCAAAAGCAGAGACATTACATTGCCAACGAAGGTCCATCTAGTCAAGGCTATGGTTTTTCCAGTGGTCATGTATGGATGTGAGAGTTGGACTGTGAAGAAGGCTGAGCACCGAAGAATTGATGCTTTTGAACTGTGGTGTTGGAGAAGTCTCTTGAGAGTCCCATGGACTGCAAGGAGAGCCAACCAGTCCATTTTGAAGGAGATGAGCCCTGGGATTTCTTTGGAGGGAATGATGCTAAAGCTGAAACTCTAGTACTTTGGCCACCTCATGAGAAGAGTTGATTCATTGGAAAAGACTCTGATGCTGGGAGGGATCGGGGGCAGGAGGAGAAGGGGGCAACAGAGAATGAGATGGCTGGGTGGCATAACTGTCTCGATGAATGTGAATATGGGTGAATTCCGGGAGTTGGTGATGGACAGGGAGGCCTGGCGTGCTGCGATTCATGGGGTCGCAAAGAGTTGGACAGGACTGAGGGACTGAACTGAACTGAACCAGTCTTGGAGAAGAGAAATGCCTAAGTCCAGCCTCCTGTAATTTTCCCTATGGTGGAAGAGAAATTACCATTTTCAACCACCTATAATCTTCCTGTATCACACAGAGGAGAGAAAAGTACTTGCAAAGGGCACAGACCAGGAGCCCATATCCACTATAAGACTGAGACCTAATCATAAAACTCCTGGGGACTACATGGGGGAGGGAATGCTTGCCCTCCTCAAGACCAAGTCACACATCGAGAGGACTCCTCTATAATCGTAAGAATACACCTGAAATATCTGTACATCTCAGATTAAACAATATGCTACTAAATAACCAGTGGATCAAACAAAAAGTCAAAAGACCAATAAATCTTGAGACAAATGAAAATACCAAAGCTTACGGGAAACAGAAAACACAGTTCAAAGAAGGAAATTCATGGCAGTAAGTGACTACATTAAGTAAAAAGAAAGAAATGAACTAAACATCATAGCTTTACATTTGAGGGAACTCAGAAAAGAAAAGCAATCTATTCCCACAGTATCAGGAGGAAGAAGGAAATAACAAATCCTGGAGAGAAATAAATGATGGAAAGCATAAGAAGACACTAGAAAAGATCAGTGAAATTGAGAGCTGGTTATTTGAAAAGATAAACAACAGAGAAAATTATAGCTGCACTTACCAAAAAACAAGGACTAATAAAACTATAAACAAAAGAGGAGACATTACAACTGATATCATATAAATACAATGGAACGTAAGATACTGGTATGAACAATCATCCAACAACAACCTGTACAATCTAGAAGAAATGGGGAAATCTCCAGACGCATACAACCTGTCATGACTGAATCATGAAGAAAACGAAAATCTAAGCAACTAATTACTAATAAGGAGACTTAATTGTTAATTTAAAATCTCCCAACAAAGTCCAGGGCCATATGGATTCTACCAAACATTTAAAAAAGAATTAAAAACAATCCTTAAAACTTCCCTGAAACTGAAGAAAAGGGAATATTTCAGATTCCTTTTATGAGACCAGTATAAACCTAATACCAAAACTAGAGCAAAATATTACAAAAAATTGAAATGACCGACCAAAACCTCTCATTAATATAAATGCAAATATCTTCAACAAAATATTAGCAAATATAAACCATCAATGTATGCAAAGAACTCTAAACCACGGCTAAAAGGACTTTATTCCAGGTATGCAAGTTTAAGTCAATACTCAAAATTCAATTCATGTAATCTATCAAATCAGTCAGGTACTAAAAAAAAACACCATGCAATCACATCAACAGATAATGAAGACTGAAAAGTTAGCCCTTTTATGATAAAAATTCTTAGCAAACATGGCATAGAGGTGACCTTCCTCAACTTGATAAAGAGTGCCTACAGCTAATAGCATATTAAAGGGTAAAAATGGTTTCTTCTTAAGATAGATAGCAAGACAAGGATGTTGACTATCTCCACACCTATTCAACACTATAAACTGAATGGAAAAAAATCTGATGCAATAAGATAAGCAAATTAAAGTTATACACATTGGGAAAGAAAAATGGAAACTGTCTTTGTAGGTATCTCATCTAACTATTCATGTAGAAAATTCCAAAGAATCACCAACAACAAACTCCTGGAATAAATGATTCCAGGAGTTTGCAGAATTCAAGGTTAATATATGACAGTCATTTGCTTCCCTATATACAGTAGTGAATAATTAGAATTTGAAATTAAAAACACAAAACAATTTACACTGGCATATGAAAAATAAGATACCAAGCTAGAAGCCTAGCAAGATATGCTGAAGATTCATATGGGAAAAATTACAAAATGTTGATGAAATAAATAAAAAATGAACTAGAAATAATCCATTCTCGTGGGTAGGAAGACTCAGTCTCGTTAGGATCTTCTTTCTTCCCAATTTGATCTACAAATTAAATATAATTCTAACCAAAATTCCAGTAATTTATTGTGTGGATATTAATAAGTCGATTCTAAAGCTTATATGGAAAGATCTAGAATGGTCAACACAGTATTTCCAGAAAAGTTACAGGACTCATAGTATCTGATTTCAGGACATTATAAAGTGAACAAAACAGTATAGTGCTGGTGAACAGATAGAAGAATAGCCCAGTGAAGCCGAAGACAGAGGCCAGAAATAGACTCACAAATACAGTCAAATGTTCTTTGATAAAAGAGTAAAGACACATGAAATTTAAAAAATAATGATAGATTTTTTCAAGAAATGGTGCTGGAATAAGTGAAGATTCATGCCCCCCCCAAAAAAAATCTAGATATACAATATATTTCACAAAATTAAATTACTGTTCATACATTACCCACTACTTTCACAGAAAAACTCTTCTTTATTCCTTATAAACAGTAACTCTCCTCTTCAGCTCTCTGGAAGGTCTGTGCTTTAATTTCATCACTTGCTTTTTCTATAGCAACATTCACCTTTCAAATTTTGTGAGTATTTTCTTAAAGTATTTCACTGTCCCTTAAAATCAAAATATTAACTTCAGCTCCACAAAACGAGGGGGCAAATATTCAAACTTCATGTATACTAATGCCTTTATTCTGGTATTCTTTAGTAACACTACTTTCTAATTTGAAATACACTTAATTGCTCAAGATTTCATTTGCCATTGATAATAATAGCAACATCTGCAACATTATTTAATGGGTCAGAAAACAACAGGTCAAAAAACAGAGGTGATTAGTCAAAGGTCATAATGATAGCTCAGTTCATTTTAGTTGCTGAGTCCTGTCCAATTCTTTGTGATCCCATGGACTGCAGCACACAAGGCTTCTCTGTCCATCACCAACCCACAGAGTTTTCTGACTCATGTCCATTGGGTCAGTGATGCCATCCAATCATCTCATCCTCTGTTGTCCCCTTCTCCTCCAGCTTTCAAACTATCCCAACATCAGGGTCTTTTACAATGAATCAGTTCTTCGTATCAGATTGCCGAAGTCCTAGAGCTTCAGATTCAGTCCTTCCAATGAATATTCAGGACTGATTTCCTTTAGGATGAGCTGCTTTAATCTCCTTGCTGTCCAAGGTACTCTCAAGAGTCTTCTCCAACACCACAGTTCAAAAGCATCAGTTCTTCAGCGCTCAGCTTCCTTTATGATCCAACTCTCACACCCATACACGACTACTGGAAAAACCATAACTATGATAGATGGACCTTGGTTGGCAAAGTAATATCTCTGCTTTTTAATCAGCTGTCTAATAGTTTGTCTTTCAAGGAGTAAGCATCTTTCAATTTCATGGCTGCAATCACCATCTGCAGTGATTTTGAAGCCCAAGAAAATCAAGTCTGTCACTGTTTCCATTATTTTCCCATCTATTGGCCATGAAGTGATAGGGCCAGATGCCATGATCTTAGTTTTCTGAATGTTGAGTTTTAAGCCAACTTTTTCACTCTCTTCTTCCACTTTCATCAAGAGGTTCTTTAGCTCCTCTTTGCTTTCTGCCATAAGAGTGGTGTCATCTGTATATCTGTCATTGATATATTTGCCCTGGCAATTTTGTTTCCAGTTTCTGCTTAATTCAGCCCAGGATTTCACATTATGTACTCTGCATGTAAGTTAAATAAGCAAGGTGATATATACACAGCCTTGATGTAACTCTTTCCCGATTTGGAACCAATCCATTGTTCCATGTCCAGTTCTAAATGTTGCTTCTTGACCGGCATACAGATTTCTCAGGAGGCAGGTCAGGTGGTCTGGTATTCCCATCTCTTTCAGAATTTTCCATAGTTTGTTGTGATCCACACAGTGAATGGCTTTGGCATAGTCAATGAAGCAGAAGTAGATGTTTTTCTTGAATTATCTTGCTTTTTCTATGATCCAATGATGTTGGCAATTTGGGTTCTGGTTCCTCTACCTTTTCTAAATCCAGCTTGAACATACAGAAGTTCTCAGTTCACATACTATTGAAGCCTAGCTTATATAATTTTGAGCATTACTTTGCTAGTGTGTGAGATGAGTTCAGTTGTATGGTAGCTTTAACATTCTTTGGCATTGACTTTCTTTGAAATTGGAATAAAAATTGATCTTTTCCAGTCCTGAAGCCACTGCTGAGTTTTCCAAATTTGCTGGTATATTGAGTGCAGCATTTTTATAGCATCAACTTTTAGGATTTGAAATAGCTCAACTGGAATTCCATCACCTCCACTAGCTTTGTACTGATGCTTCCTAAGGCCCCCTTGACTTCACATCACAGGATGCTGTCTCTAGGTGAGTAATTACACCATCGTGGTTATCTGGGTCATGAAGATCTTTTTTGTATAGATCTTTTGTGTGTTCTTGCCACCTCTTCTTAATATCTTCTGCTTCCATTAGGTCCATACTGTTTCTGTCCTTTATTTTGCCCATCTTTGCCTGAAATATTCATTTGGTATCTCTGATTTTCTCAGAGTTATCTCTAGTCTTTCCCATTCCACTGTTTTATCCTATCTCTTTGCATTGATCACTTAGGAAGGCTTTCTTGTGTCTCCTTGTTATTCTTTGCAACTCTGCATTCAGATGGATAGATCTTTCCTTTCCTTCTTTGCCTGCCTTTTGCTTCTCTTCTTTTCTCAGTTATTTGTAAGTCCTTCTTAGACAACCATTTTGCCTTCTTGCATTTCTTCTTCTTGGGGAATGGTTTTTTATCACCGCCTCATGAACAATATTATAAACCTCTGTCCACAGTTCTTCAGGCACTTTATCACATCTAATCCCTTTAATCTATTTGTCACTTCCACTGTATGATCATAAGGGGTTTAATTTAGGTCCTACCAAAATGGTCTAGTGGTTTTCCCTACTTTCTTCAATTTAAATCTGAATTTGGCAATAAGGAGTTCATTATCTGAGCCACACCCAGCTCCTGGTCTTGTTTTTGCTGACTGTATAGAGCTTCTCCATCTTTGGCTGCCAAGAATATAATCAGTCTGATTTCAGTGTTGACTGTCTGGTGATGTACAAGTGTAGAGTCACCTCTTGCATTGTTGGAAGAGGGTGTTTGCTATGACCAGTGCATTCTCTTGGCAAAACTCTGTTATTTTTTGCCCTGCTTCATTTTGTACTCCAAGACCAAATTTGCCTGTTACCCCAGATATCTCTTGTCTTCCTACTTTTGCTTTCAAGTCCCCAATGATGAAAAGCACATCTATTTTTGGTGTTAGTTCTAGAAGGTCTTATAGGTCTTCATAGAACCTTTCAACTTCAGCTTCTTCAGCATTAGTGGTTGGGACATAGACTTGGATTACTATGATACTGAATGGTTTGCCTTGGAAAGAAACAGAGATAATTCCGTCGTTTTGAGATTGCACCCAAGTACTGTATTTCAGACTCTTTTATTGACTATGAGGGCCACTCCATTTCTTCTAAGGGATTCTTGCCCTAATTAGTAGATATTATAGTCATCTGAATTAAACTCACCCATTCAGGTACATTTTATTTCACTGATTCCTAAAATGTCAATGTTCATTCTTGCCGTCTCCTGTTTGACCACATCCAATTTGCCTTGACTCAGGAACCTAACATTTCAGGTTCCTATTCAATATTGTTCTTTACAGCATCAGACTTTATGTCCATCACCAATCACATCCACAACAGGGCATTGTTTTCACTTTTGCTCAGCCTCTATGTTCTTTCTGGAGCTATTTCTCCAGTCTTCTCCAGTAGCATACTGAGCACCTGTTGACCTAGGGAGTTCATCTTTCAGTGTCCTATGTTTTTCCCTTTTCATACTGTTCATGGGGTTCTCAAGGCAAGAATACTGAAGTGGTTTGCCATTGCCTTCTCTAGTGGACCGCATTTTGTCATAACTCTCCACCATGGCCCATCTGTCTTGGGTGGCCCTACACAGCTTGTCTCAAAGTTTTATTGAGTTAGACCAGGCTGTGATCCAAGTGATCAGTTTGGTTAGTTTTCTGTAGCTGTGGTTTCCATTCTGTCTGCCCTATGATGGATAAGGATGAGAGGACTGTGGAGGCTTCATGATGGCGGGGACTGGTTGTGGGGAATCTGGGTCTTGCTCTGATGTCTGATGAGCGGGGCCATGCTCAGTAAATCTTCAATCCAATTTTCTGTTGACGGGCGGGGATGTGTTCTCTCCCTGCATGTTCTGTCATTCTGTGAGAACTCCAAAATTGCAACTAACTACTGAACAACCATCAACCAGAGAATGTTGAATTCCACCAAAAAAGATATCCCTATCCAAGGGCAAAGAAGAAGCCCCAAGACAGTATGAGGGGCAAAATTTTGTTTAGAATCAAACACCACACCTGCCAGAGATGATGGGAAGGCTCAAACAAAATCTTGTGCTCACAGGACCCAAGGACCCCACAAGAGACTGAGTCCCAGCTGCCTTTGAGTGTGTGAGCGTCTCCTGAGGAGGCACAGATCAGCAGTGGGCTGCCGCGGGGACAGGGGCTCTGGCAGCAGCAGGCCTAGGAGGCACAGCACATGAGCCCCACCACAGAGCCACCAAGCAGACCACCCACAAGCCGGAGAACAACTATACCAAAGAGGTGCGCGCACCGTCACAAAAGTTCTGGGACCCACAACAGATTTTCCAACCTGAGGATCTGACAAAGGGACTGAGAAATCCCAGGGAATATGACTTTGAAGGCCAGTAGGATATGGCTACAGAGCTTTCACAGGACGGGGAAACCGACTCTCAGAGGGCTCAGACAAAGCCTTGTGCACACCAGGACTCATGAGAAAGGAGTAGTGTATGCAAAAGACACTGAGCCAGACTTGCGTGTGTCCAGGGGTCTCCAGCAGAGGGGTGGGTCGACAGCGGCCTGCTGAAGGGTCAGGAGCACTGAATAGAACAGTCTTGGAGTAGGTCCTTTGAAAGAGGCTGCCATACTGATAGAGTTAGGAACTAAATCAATGATTTCCAGCATCTTTCCCTCTTCTAAGGACACTGGAGCCTAGGCTGAAAAGTGAAAGTGAAAGTGAAGTCGCTCAGTCGTGTCCGTGTCCGGCTCTTTGCGACCCCATGGACTGTAGCCTACCAGGCTCCTCCCTCCATGGGATTCTCCAAGCAAGTGTACTGGAGTGGGTTGCCATTTCTTTCTCCAGAGGATCTTCCTGATGCAGGGATCGAACCCGGGTCTCCTGCATTCCAGGCAGACGCTTTAACCTCTGAGCCACCAGGGAAAGTAATAATGTATACCTTAACTGTTTCCAATAAAAAGAACTCAAATAAAATGAAAAAAATAAAAGAGGAAAAACTCAAAACTGCATTAGAGAATATGAGGAAATAATTCTAATGAATTATAGAAATCTGACTGAATAAATTAATTTTTACATATATATATATATGTATTATTTTTATTATTATTATTTTGGCAAACAGTGTCCAAAGCAGACAACTAACTCAAAGCACTGGCATAGAATATTTGATATAAAAATATATCAATTTGTAAAAGGAAACAGACCTAATTCCAAGTATAAATTTCTGAAGGCATTTACTACATTTGGAAGTTATTACCATTAATTAAACACTATTAAATGCCTGAACTATTAGCAAAATGCAACCTTCTTTGATATTATGTAACTCTCCCAATGATCTCATAAAGTAGGTATCTATTTTATAGCTAAATAGTCTAAGGTTCAGAGGTGTTAAATGATTTGCTCAAGATCACACAAGTAAATATCAAGACCAGAATTAAAACTCACTTTTCTGATTTCAAATCCCGAGCTCTTTTATTGTATATTACAGCTCAATGGAAGGAACCTTGGTGAATATGATGGATGGTGTGTTTCACAGCAGTTTTACACCACACTAATTGGTTAATTGTAGGGTAAACAAAGGATTACATTTTGATTGGTATTACGGTAGGATGAGCATCAAGGTGATTAATATTCAATTTAATAGTCATAATACCCATCACTTCTTGAGTAGCTGTCATATGACTTACACTGCATTAGGTCATTGAGAGCTTCTGTCTCATTTCTCCTTCAACCCTGGGGTCGAGAAGATCCCCTGGAGTAGGACATGGCAACTTACTCCAGTATTCCTGCCTGGAGAATCCCATGGACAGAGGAGTCTAGTTGGCTACAGACTATGGGGTCACAGAGAGTTGGACACAACTGAGCATGCACGTATGTTGCACAGACTCATCTCATTTCCCCACCACACTTTAACATAAAAGCACGATGATCTTCAATTTACAAACAAACTGATGCTTAGAGCAATTAGGTGACTTGTCCAAGGTCAGACAGCTCAGTGTCTGAATGGAGGTCTGTTCTTTGTGGGACACACTCTTCCTGATATATTAATGTTTTAATTATTTCTTAACTGCAGTTAAAATGGTCATTTTCATCCTTTCTATTTTCGCTGCTTGACAATAGGTTAAAATTGCAAGTGCAATTAAATATTTCTTCAGTTTGCTGATCGTCTGCCTCCCTGCATGTCCAGCTGAAAGCGCCTACAATTAGCCAGTGCTGATTAGAAGCTTAGGCAATCTAAGGATAGATTTCCTAAAGGATAACTTTTAGCAAGCATAAAAGGAGGTCAACTCTTAAGAGACTGGCCTTTATTGGTTTACATTTTCAAGGTTTTTATGTAGGGAAAATGTCAATTCAAATATAACACAAGGCTGCATTTTCTAAATACATTTTAAATGCTTGCAACTGTGACAGGTCTTCTTGTAAATGTTTATCATATGAAAGCATAAACTGTGACAGAAAAGTCTTTCTACAAGACAACAGGGAGTGTAGGAGACTAGATAAGACTGCTGAGATGACAGTAACTAGGGATGAAAGCCATAAATGTGCCCGTTATCTCCAGGAACCTGAAAAACACATTCCTTATTTTCTGGTTACGATGTCATCTCTGACTAGTTTAAGGAATTTTAAAGTCAGCGGTTTTACAAGTATCCTGTGCATTGGGAGATGTCTCAGCAGATTAGTCATGGGCTTTAGGACCTGAAACTTCTAGGTCGCTGGTTTGAATCTAACCCAAGTCATCACCATTAAAGGCTATCCATTCTGAAAGTAGCCACTGAAAATGAATTTGCCTCTTTCATGTATCTCTTAATACTGTTGAAGTTACACATTAAGTTCTTGTCTTCCTGCCAACTTGACCACTGCATGATGCATAGACTGGAGATGAGACTGAGTGAACAATGTGGAAAGGGTAATTTGAGGGGAGTAAGATGGTAAGAGTAGAATTCACTGAACTCGCTCTAGCATTCTCACATTCAGGAAACATATTGGGTACATATAGGACATCCTCTCCTACCTTCTGGTTGAAAGAAAAAAAAAATACATGTTTTTCTCAGTGAAAAATTTACTTGGAGGAAAGAAACAAACCCAAATTAGTACTTCCATCTTCATTGTGATTTCTCATTATTTTCTTAAGATGCTGCTGAATACCAAATGGAAATAGTACGAAAGCTGAGAAATTCGCTTTGTTAAAGTGGTTATTATTTGCATGTAATTTTTGCATGTCATGTACAGATGTGAGAGTTGGACCCTAAAAGAAGGCTGAGCACTGAAGAATCGATGCTTTTGAACTCTGGTGCTAGAGAAGACTCTTGAGAGTCCCTCGGACTCTCAAGGAGATCAAACCAGTCAACCCTAAAGGAAATTAGTCCCAAATATTCATTGGAACGACCGATGCTGAAGCTGAAGCTCCAATAGTTTGGCCACCTGATGCAAAGAGCCAACTCATTGGGAAAAAACTCTGATGCTGGGAAAGACTGAAGGCAGGAGGAGAAGGGGATGCCTGAGGATGAGATAGGTCAATGGCATCACTGACTCAATGGACATGAGTTTGAGAAAACTCAGGAAGATGGTGAGGACAGAGAAGCCTGAAGTGTTTCAGTTCATGCAGTCACAAAGAGCTGGACGCAGGGGAGTGACTGAACAATACGCCCATATGGAGACGCATCACGTGTCATGTAGGTATTAATTTGGAGCAAAGTTCCAAGACAAACTAAAATTAGGAACGAACCCATTTTCCCAAATCATAACATAATCAGAAGATTGGAGATTCGTGATTAAGCATTCATTTGGAAACTGTTTCCAGGGACAGTTTTCAAGATTCCTTAAAAAATTATTCTACAAGTTTTTAACAAGAAGACAAATGTGATGTACTCTTTGCTTCGCAAACTGAATTTCATTTTCTCTTTTAGACCCCAAAGAAACTGGCTCAGAGATTAGAAAAAGAAAGAAGGTGTTTAAAAATATCATCTGACATGATATATTTCCCTTTTCTTGATAATGCATAAGAGCATAAGAAAA
Source organism: Madoqua kirkii (assembly GCA_006408675.1). Lineage (NCBI taxonomy): Eukaryota > Metazoa > Chordata > Mammalia > Artiodactyla > Bovidae > Madoqua > Madoqua kirkii. The sequence goes on from SJYC01059659.1 coordinate 28,061, forward strand.
TATAAAACTACTTTTTACACAATTACACAATTTTTGGCAAATGCGACAATCACTTTCTCCTGGTTAAGTACAGATTTTTGCTTCAATAAGCATCAAGAAAGTTGCAAGTGAGAACATTAAAAGGCCCGGAAACTTTTCAGTGGTATAAAATATTTATTTCTATCTCTGGTAATTTTAGTTTCCAGACTCTAGGGCAACCAAAACCTATTAATAACCATGTGCTAAAAAGTCCTATACTGTATGATATCACTTATATGTGTAATCTTAAAAATACAACTAACTAATGAATATAACAAAAAAGAAACAAACTCATGGATAGAGCCAAGTCATTGGGAAAAACCCTGATGCTGGGAAAGACTGAAGGCAGGAGGAGAAGGGAACAAACCAGTGGTTATCAGTGGCAGAGGGAAGAAAGGAGAGCTAATATAGGGGAGAGGATTAAAAGGTAGAAAGCCCTTAGATAAAGGGCTTCCCTGGTGGCTCACATGGTAAAGAATCTGCCCACAATGCGGGAGACCTGGGTTCAATCCCTGGGTTGGGACGATTCCCTGGAGAAAGAAACGGCAACCCATTCCAGTATTCTTGCCTGGTGAATCCCCAAGGACAGAGGAGCCTGGTGGGCTGCAGTCCACAGGGTCACAAAGAGCTCAACACGAGTAAGCAACTTTCACTTTCACTTCATTAGGTAAAAGGTAAGCTATAGTGATATATTGTACAATATGGGGAATATAGCCAATATTTTATAATAACTATAAATGAAATATCACCTTTAATAATTATGACTCACTGTATTATACATCTGTACCATATAATACTGTACATCAACTATATTTCAATCAAAAACTATAAGACGGTTAAAAAAAAGCAATAGTTAAAACAATTCAGTAAACAAACAAAAAGACTTCTAAATGCTGTAAACAAAGTGGACTTAGCCGCAGGTATTCTGAGCTTTCTGGCCAGAACAGCCTCTGAGATCTTGTCCCTGTGTGAACTGAGTAACAGATGCTCTGTGACCAATCACTGCCTGACTCTGAAAGAAGTGATGTGATTGGTTACTTATCACTATGAGCATCTGTTCCTTCTGTATCTAGGGACTAAAGCACTGGCAGCGACCTTTATACTTGATGTAGTCACACTCTAAATGCCCTCTTCCAAAATGCAAACCCAGTTGTTCGGACACTGGTGTTAAAGAGACCATAGTAAATGAAATCGCTCAGACAGGAATCTCATAAAAAGAAGACTTCCTGTAACTATGTGAATCGTACTATATTTAAGCTCTTGTCTGAGATTATTTGCAAAAAAATCTCCCTAGAGATTAAGAAATTTTAAAAATGTATTTCTATCAGCAAACTAAATTTTTATTAAAACACAGTTCCTCATCCTATAGGGATCCTGTCATATGGGAAAACTTGATATTTTAATAACAATTTATTTAGATATCTTGCTCATTCTCTTTTACAAGAGAGAGGGAAAAAAGATACACCATATTTCTGCATGATAAAATATTGCATATTCACATAAAAGACTCCAGAAAATAATTCAAATTGAACGCTTTTGATTCCTTAAAGACCAAATACATTCTTCCATGTACCTCACAAGTGCAGCTTTTTATCAGATTGTTTTAATAATGGCACCACTGTTCAATCTGTTATATTTCATCAGACATGCATGGCAGTCAAATGGAGAAGTTAGACTTTAAAATGAAGTGTTCAAATCGTCTGATAATAAAAAGAGAGTGGCAGGTATAATTGTAAAGCAGTGACAGATAAATGAGAGATTCTGAAGGATGTTTGTGGCCTACTCTTTAGATCTTAAGGAACAAATGCCCCCAAGAAAATTCCCTTTTATTAAAAGAAAATCCACTCATCCACCTTTTTCTTTTTTATTTCTATTTTTCAATTTGCATAAGGTTCCTGCCTTGATGATCTCATGATCAATGAGTGAGACTTACATGTAATCACATCCTTAAAATATAGTATAAAAGTGATAATTAACATACAAAGAATTTCATGGCATTTTTCTGCTTTATGACTCATCTATTTCATTTGGTTTTCAGAAGACAGGGTGGGCATATGGAGGATCATTCATAAACAGGGAAACTAAGGATTTCCAAAATGAAATGATTTTTCTCAACCCCACTTGCTCATCACAAGCCAAGTCAAAAAGTAAGCAGTTGACTCTTGACTACAAGTGGGTTTCTAATATACTGCTGTGTCTCTTTCCTTCCAACTATAACAAGATTTTCATATAAAATGGTAGAGAAAATGTTTTGAAAATGCCAACGTGAGAAAATGTTTTTTAAATGCCAACATTTACAATTATTTTGATATTTTTGGAAGCATCCTGTAGGCTATAGACAAAAGATAAAATTTTAATAGCTACATATCTTTAGTTTTGAAAATTGTAATTAGCCTACCAATTTTATACATGTGTGCTCTAATCAGCTAATAAGAGTGGTAGTTAACTGATGAAGAGTTTTGATTTCCTTCCTAGGATAATTAGGATAATCATTAATAGTTTCTTCCTTCTTCATTTTTATGTCATCTCATGGCAATATTTTCCAGTGAGTTTGTGATAACGTGATGACACAATAAGTGTTATAGAATTCATAGTAGAACTTGTAGAAGAACAATTCTAATGATTATTGGTGTATCATTAAGTAAGTTCACTCTGATTAATATCATTAAAGTAAATAGCACAGAAATTAACAATGGTTCAGGTAGTACTTTAAATTGGTGCCTCCCTTATAAAGTAATCACTTCATTGCAGAGCTGTGTCAAAGACAGTCTCTTTAACACCATGGAATTTCATCTCTACATTTGGTCAATAATAGTTAGGGAATCAACTATGTCTGTCTGGTGAACTCTTTACCCTCAGCCATTTTAAGGCACAGAAATTAAATTTCTGCATTACACCCTGTCCACCATGAAATATAATCCTTAATTGATTGTCATGGGGAAACTCTGTGTTTAGCCAAGTATAACATAAGAAAACATAAAGACACACACACACGCAGGCACACTGATGTCCGGCCACCTCTTTATATTGAAACTTCTAGAGAATTAAAGGAGTCAAGTCATATTTCTTATTATTACACAGTATTTTTAAGAACCTATACAGAGGCCCCCACATCATGGGTCACAGGCTTTCTGTGGTGAAGGGACTTTTGTAACTCATTGCCAGATTGGATGAATCACAAGCTGGAATTAAGATTGTTGGGAGAAATAGCAACAACCTCAGATGTGCAGATGATACCATTCTAACAGTAGAAAGTGAAGAAGAACCAAAAAGCCTCTTTATAAGGGTGAAAGAGGAGAGTGAGAAAACTGGCTTAAAACTCAGCATTCAAAAAGCTAAGATCATGATTTCTACTCCCATCACTTCATGACAAATAGAAGGGGAAAAAGTGGAATTGGTGACAGATTTTAATTTCTTGGGCTTCAAAATCACTGTGGACAGTGACTGCAGCCATGAAATTAAGACCTTTGCTTTTTGAAAGGAAATCAATGACAAATCTAGACTGTATTAAAAAGCAGAGACATCATTTGCCAATAAAGGTTGATACTGTCAAAGCTATAGTTTTTCCAGTAGTCATGTACGGGCGTGAGAGTTGGCCCATAAAGAAGACTGAGTGCTGAAGAATTATGCTTTTGAACTGTGGTGTTGGAGAAGACTCTTGACAGTCCCTCGGACTGAAAGGAGTTCAAACTAGTCAATTCTTAAGAAAATCAACTCTGATTATTCACTGGAAGGACTGTTGGTTGAAGCTGAAGCTCCAATACTTTGACCACCTAATGTGAAGAACTGACTCATTGGAAAAGATTCTGATGCTGAGAAAGATCAAGGCAAAAAGAAAAAGGAGCGGCAGAGGGTGAGATGATTAGATAGTATCACCAACTCAATGGATATGAATTTGAGCAGACTCCAGGAGATAGTGGAAGACAGAGGAGTCTGGCATGTTGCAATCTAGGGGGTGGCAAAGAATGGGACACGACTTGGCAATGTAACATCAACGAAACAGAGGCCAGTGTTTTGTGCTAGGGGCTTCCCTGGTGGCTAGGTGGTAAAGAACCCACCTGCCAGTGCAGGAGACATAAGAAATGTGGGTTCAGTCCCTGGGTCAGGAAGATCTCCTGGAAGAGAGCACGCCAACCCTCTCCAGTATTCTCGCTTGGAGACTCCCATGAACAGAGGAGCCTGGCAGGCTGCAGTCCATAGGGCAGTAGAGTCTGACATGACTGAAGTGTCTTGATGGTGCACACACGTTTTGTTCTAACATGCTATGTGAGAAGCAATGTTGTAGAAAGTCATCAAGGATGAGGAGAAATATGAACCTTAAAACTTATATTTCAACTTCCTTTACTACTAAGTCAATGGACTAGAAAAGAGGGCAGTCTGGCTATATGAATGGAAGAAAAGAAAGGAAGTGAAAGTGAAGTCGCTCAGTCGAGTCTGACTCTTTGTGACCCCACGGAGCCTGCCAGGCTCCTCCAGCCTTGGATTTTAGGCAAGAATACTGGAGTGGGTTGCCATTTCCTTTTCCGGGGAAATCGTCCCAACCCAGGGATCAAACCCAGGTCTCCTACATTGCAGGCAGACTCTTTACCATCTGAGCTATTCGGGGAATCCCCTGAATGGAAAGATGTATCCAAATTAATTAAAGATAACTGAAACTATTTTAAAAAATCTGTAGCTAGTTGTTATCCTGTACAAAATTAATAACTACTGTTCTCCTGTATAACAACTTCCTTTTACATACTAGCCCATTGATCTGGCACTACAGAGAAGGAGATTATTTTCAAATAAAGTTTTCATAACAACTGACTCATTTAACTAGGCTTGGTATCAACACTTTTCAAAATGGGAATCCTTCAGAAGCCAATGATAAGAAATATTAAAATGCATCTGGACATAAAACAATACATCTGTGAAGCAGGAATAGCACTGCTGTAATTCAGACTCTTGGATTTGATGATTACATATTCCTCTCTCTTGTAGAAAACAGAGCTGTCCACCAGAATGTAAGGCCAATGAGAGCAGGATATGAGTCCACATTTTACCCCAATGCCTAGCACATATGTGTTTATAACTTGAGAAATGCGTGCAGGAGAATCTTACTGAAATTCAAAAGTACTTTTGGGATTATGATGCAGTCCCTGTATGCAATGCAGCAAGCTCAACCTAGCAACACTGTTACTCAACACTGTTACGCTTCAAAGGTCATTTTGGATCATTTGTCTATTAACATTGCATGGTCAATAGCGTAGGTGTGCTTAATCGCTCAGTCGTGTCCAACTCTTTGCAACCCCATGAACTGTAGCCCACCAAGCTCCTCTGGTCATGGGATTCTCCAGGCAAAAATACTGGAGTGGGTATCCATCCCCTTCTTCAGGGTATCCCAGGTTTCCTGCATTGCAGGAAGATTCTTTAACATCTGAGTCATCCAGAAGTTTAAGCTTGATATTACCTTTAAGTGTTATTAAATATTGGGTTTTAGTTAAACCAAATAAAAGAAACAAACGTTTTCTAGTACCAGTTACCACTACTGGGCACCTAATTTATGAGATTTAGACTGAACGTTTTCCACTTTAAGTTCATTTTCGGGTATCTGCATTACAAACCATTCTTTTATTTGACAAATAATTATTTCTAAGCTTAATGGGAAATATACCAGTAAGTGAAATGGGTATATACATCTATTCAATGTCAAAAACATTCTTTCTAATTACACACCCAGAAGTCTTTCTCAAATAGTGTATTTTACTTTATGACATAATAATTACTCCTTTCCACATTATTATTCCACCAAGATATTTTTCATTCAGAGGATCTTTATCTAGTGCCTATTAAATACACAACACAGTTATATGCACTAGAAATGCAGAGATGAATCCAGTGTGGATTATTTCCTTGAGATAGTAACTCAAGTTATTCCTGAGAAAGGCACTATTTTTCAGGTTTTTCATCCTTCACTACAACATATCAGTTGGTCCCAGGTTGACCTAAAAGATTAACCATGTCCCTGATGATACATTATATTCATGTTGGTTCATACAATACTATGTTTCATCCAGTAACATGAGATTCATGTTGTCAACTGTAGCATTTCAAGTGCCTTGACAATCAAAAATCAATCTTTGTAGAGGTATGTTGCAGGTTTTATATCTCCTTGGCTTTTTTGTAAGAAATCAAGTGGCATGTTACCATGCTATTACAAACAGCTATGCTAGAATATAGGGATAACTTAGTGGTTATGAACATAGCCATTCTCATACATCAACTTGATTAGGCTTAGGACTATGCTTCTTCTCAGTCTAGCTGTATGATCCTTATACCTTAATTTCTTCATCTTTAGAATGCTAAGAAATATGGTACCTTTATTTTTATTTCATGAGGATCCAACTGTTCAACATTAACAATTACTTCTTGCCTTGAGAACCCCAAGAAAGGCATGAAAAGGCAAAATGATGGGATACTGAAAGAGGAACTCCCCAGGTCAGTAGGTGCCCA
>SJYC01059661.1:0-13385 GCA_006408675.1 Madoqua kirkii
TGTTCTACTGAATGTTGGTATTATTATTCCTTACTAAATTATATATGCAAATTTTCAACAGTGTATATTGAGCTATTCTTAAGCTATATTAGAAAAACAATTATTATGCATTTGTTTCTTTATATTTGAATACTTCTTGACTTGATTTAAAATATTACATTTGAAAATTATAAAGATCACACTAAGAAAATAAATATGTTATCTGTATGTACAGAAAATTATATTCATAAGTATGCTGCTGCTGCTGCTAAGTCACTTCAGTCGTGTCTGACTCCAGTGACGATAGCCCATCAGGCTCCCCTATCCCTGGGATTCTCCAGGCAAGAACACTGGAGTGGATGCATTTCCTTCTCCAATGCATGAAAGTGAAAAGTGAAAGCGAAGTTGCTTAGTTGTGTCGAACTCCTAGCGACCCCATGGACTGAAGCCTAGCAGGCTCTTCCATCCATGAGATTTGCCAGGCAAGAGTACTGAAGTGGGTTGCCAATGCCTTCTCCAATTCATAAGTATAGTTATACTCAAATAACTAAACATCCAATAGCAGAAATTCCACTGTATTGCATTCCTTAATACATTTCTTAATGGATATTGCTTGACAGTTACACTTAAATTGGTGAATTATTTGGAAATTCAGGCAAGAGTACTGAAGTGGGTTGCCAATGCCTTCTCCAATTCATAAGTATAGTTATACTCAAATAACTAAACATCCAATAGCAGAAATTCCACTGTATTGCATTCCTTAATACATTTCTTAATGGATATTGCTTGACAGTTACACTTAAATTGGTGAATTATTTGGAAATAATAATATGATGAATTATATACAAACTGTGTTACAGTATACATTTTATATTTAGTTCCAGTTCAGTCGCTCAGTCATGTCCGACTCTTTGTGACCCCATGGACTGCAGCACACCAGGCTTCCCTGTCCATTAGCAACTCCTGGAGCTTGCTCAAACTCATGCTCATTAAGTTGGTTATGCCATCCAACCATCTCATCCTCTGCTGTCCCCTTCTCCTCCTACCTTCAAACTTTTCCAGTGTCAGGGTCTTTTCCAATGAATCAGTTCTTTGCATCAGGTGGCGTTAAGTATTGGAGTTTCAGCTTCAGTCCCTCCAGTTAATATTCAGGACTGATCTCTTTTAGGATGGACTGGTTTGATCTCCTTGTAGTCCAAGGGACTCTCAAGAGTCTTTTTTAACACCACAGTTGCAAAGCATCAATTCTTTGGTGCTCATATTTCTTTATGGCCCAACACTCACATCTACACATGACTACTGGAAAAACTATAGCTTTGTCTAGACAGACATTTGTCATTAAAGTAATTTCTCTGCTTTTTAATATGCTGTCTAGGTTGGTCACAGCTTTTTTTCCAAGGAGCAAGCGTCTTCTAATTTCATGGCTGCAGTCATCATCTACAGTGATTTTGGAGCCCAAGAAAATATTTAGTAGGCCTAATAAATGCTCCTCCATCCACAGGATTTTCCAGGCAAGAGTACTGGAATGGAGTGCCATTGCCTTCTCTGAATAAATGCTTTCCTGAAAATATTATACATTATATAATTTTATGTATCACAATGCTATATGAATAGAAAATATTACAAAGCATAGAAGATTTGGAATTTTTATCCAAAAAATATTCAAATTAGCATAGAAAACTTTTACCAACATAGCATGAGGAAGTAGTTCAAACATTAAATTTTACTTTGAGTATCGTGGATCAAGAGAACTAGGAAAGAGTATAGGGTATGCAACTCCCCTTGACTTATCAAAGGAAGCATATGTATTGATATGAAAATAAACTTTTATGTCACTGAATTCATAACAATGAAAAGCATTTAGGATATTGTCTCCAACAACAGACATATTTATGGCTCATTTACATAAGAACTTTTGAAAAAGCCAATGGCATAATAAATTGTAACTAGTATTTGGGTGGTAGAGTTGCACTTACATAATAACCATGGCAAGTTTATTGAGCTCTTACTATGTGAGCATTTTGAAACACAATATATATCAGCCTATTGAAATCCTACAGCAACCAAAAATAGTAGATATTATAAGGCATGCATTTATTCAACCATATGCATTGAGCCAAAGAATTGATGCATTTGAATTGTGATGCTGGAGAAGACCCTTGAGAGTTCCTTGGACAGCAAGGAAAATTAACCAGTTAATCCTAAGAGAAATCAACCCAAATGCTCACTGGAAAAACTGATGCTGAAACTGATGCTGAAGCTTTGATATTTTGGCCACCTGATGTGAAGAGCCAACTCATTGGAAAAAACCCTGATGCTATGAAAGATTGAAGGCAAAGAGGAGGGTGGCAGAGAATGAGATGGTTGGATAGCATACTAATGGACATAAACTTGGGCAAACTCTGGGAGATAACAAAGGACAGGGAGGCCTGGCATGCTGCAGTCCATGGCATTGCAAAGACCTGTCCACAACTTAGCGACTGACCAACAACAATGCATTGATTACCAATTTCATCCTAGGTGCTTAGAATTCATAAGTAAACAAAATGGTGAAAAAGCCTTTCCAACTGTTTTAGATAAAACAACAACAATAAAACTGAGATTTCATAAAGTAGGGAATCTAAGGTCACAAATTGAGTCACCTGGTAGAGCTACTCTTTGAACCCAGGCAGTCTGTTTAGCCTGTGTCCTTACAAATTAAGCCAGATGTGCTTCACATATGTAAATATATATTAGTAATACATATTAGCATTTTTGTAAATCCATTTCAAGTAAACAAAGAACAATTCTCTCTGACCAAATGAGAGGATATATTGCCTGTAAGAGAAAAATTAGAAGGGGAGGAAGAGCCAGTTTGGGGTGAAAATAACTGAACTTCCCAAAGCCAAACATATTAATTGATTGATCCTTCAATTTATTTTTCTTTCTCAAATCTCCATGGAGTACCTATACTGAGCTAGACTTTTTTTTTTCTTGGGCTCCAAAATCACTGCAGATGGTGACTATAGCCATGATATTAAAAGACACTTGCTTCTTGGAAGAAGAACTATGACAAACCCAGATAGCATATTAAAAAGCAGAGACGTTACTTTGCCAAAAAAGGTTCATCTAGTCAAAGCTATGGTTTTTCCAGTGGTCATGTATGGATATGAGAGTTGGACCAAAAAGAAAACTGAGCGCTGAAGAACTAATGATTTTGAACTTGGTATTGAAAAAGACTCTAGAGAGTCCTTTGGACTGCAAGGGGATCAAACCAGTCCATCCTAAAGGAGATCAGTCTTGAATATTCATTGGAAGGACTGATGATGAAGCTGACACTCCAACATTTTGGCCACCTGATGCGAAAAACTGACTCCTTGGAAAAGACCCTGATGCTGGGAAAGGTTGAAGGCAGGAGGAGGAGGGGACAACAGGATGAGATATTTGGACGGTATCTCCGACTCAATGCACATGCATTTGGGCAGGCTCCGGGAGTTGGTGGTGGACAGTGGAGCCTGGAGTGCTGCAGTCCACGGGGATGCAAAAGTAGGACACGACTGAGCGACGGAACTGAACTAATGCACCGTTTCAGACACCAGAGGTGTGTGAATGACTAAGATATGGTGTATCTGCCTTTCAAGAGTCACAGCCTTGCTGGCCACTGCTCTGCTGAGGCAGAGTCCCTGCTGACAATTCAGTGAATAAAGTACAAATATGTCCATAGGCTCTGGAGCATGAGGTAGGGAGACAGGGTACCCATCTGGCTTGGGCGAAGAGACAAGAATGCAGTCCTGAAAGTTTTAGAGGGAGTTTGTAATCAACATATCAAGTATCCAAAAATTAAGACGAAAGTGGGTTAAAGACATCAACTACAAATTGGCTCTTGCCATCTACCATGGGGAACGTGGGCTCTTACCGTCTGTCACTGAAAGGAATAAGTCATGTGTTGCTGCTGCTGACTTTCAACACGGCCTGAAATGAACTCAAGGGGAAGAGTAGAGATGAGGCACCCTGTGCACAAGGGAAATCTAGCAGAATCGGTCTTCAGATTTCCAGGAGCCAATTTTCTGAGCCCAATTCTTGCCTCTCTTCATATCTAGAAAAGCACTAACATCCTTTCTGGCAGTGTCTGCTCCTGTGATTAGCATAAGTTTCATGACACTAGCAGAAACTTGCAAAAAACACGTGCTTGATTGCATGTACTCGCCATTCACCAAAACCAAAACTGCATATATACTGATCTCCCCACCCTTTTACCCCTGTCTCTTCGGAGCAGTTTTTCGAGCTATAGTCCTCATTTCCCCCCGAATAAAACCCAACACAGTGGTTACAGAATCTGCCTGCTAATGCAGGAGACAGAGACGAGGGTTCGATTCCTGGGTCAGGAAGATCCATTGGAGAAGGAAATGACAACCCACGCCAGTATTCTTTTCTGGAAAACTCCATGGACAAAGGAGCCTGGTGGGCTACAGTCCGTGGGGTCTCAAAGAGTCAGACAGGACTGAGCACAGCACAGTACAACTCTCATGCTGTGCATTTTACATCAACAAGCATCATTATATTTAGAATGTAAAAGAGAAAAGCCAGCCGATCCATCTTATTAGATAGCCACAGAACGCAGGAGACAAAGCAGCTCACAGAGCCGAAGGGAAAGAAGATGACAAGGGGAGAGGGGAGGAGAGAGAGATTCGATCAGCTGACTAGTGAGAGAACCTAGAGGAAAACGTGGGTGAGGGGACTAGCCAGGACTGGGATCAGCACTGGTTTTACCATCTAGTAGCCTGCGATGTTTTGGCTTCCAGGTGATCCTAGTGGTAAAGAACCTGCCTGCCAAGGCAAGAGACATAAGAGGCACAGGTTCAACCCCTGGGTCAGGAGGATTTCCTGGAGAGGGCCATGGTAACCCACTCCAGTATTCTTGCTTGGAGAATCCCATGGACAGAGGAGCCTGGCGGGCTACAGTCCATACTGAAGTGACATAGCATGCATGCAGTCTGGGATCTTAAAGAAAGCTTCTTACCCCACCTCAGCCCCTGTTTTCTTGTTTATAAATCTAGATAAATAATATCCATTTCAAAACATTGCTGAGAGAGTGAATTTACTGTTTACAAAATATCTGACACCTAGTTGTTCAATAAAAGGACTTTTCTCCCTTGCACTATATCTATTATTTTGGATAAACTCTTAGAGATAGTTTTGAGGTCTGGTAAGTGATGGGGTTCCATCAGGACTCACTACCCCTATATTTGAGATACTGCATATTTTAAGATAAAGGAATTTGAGAAATGGTAGGTTCTGGAAGGACTTTCCAACCTTCCCCTGGAAGCAGGTCATAAAACTGTCAAATGAAAGGTGACCTTGAACAGGACTAGCTAAGTCTTCCCCCGCTCACTACACAAGGCTTAGACCCCTGGATCTCACTATGTTAACTTTCTACTCTTCATCAAACCCAGGATAAAAAGGCTCAGGTGCACCCTCTTCCTTGGGTCTTCATTTCCTTATGAGTCTCCCATGACATGTAAGGGCCTCCCTGGTAGCTCAGCTGGTGAAGTATTGACTGCAATACAGGAGACCCTGGGTAAGGAAGCGAGAAAGAATAGGCTAACCACTTCAGTATTCTTGGGCTTCCCTGGTGGCTCAGCTGGTAAAGAATCGACGTGTAATGTGGGAGATCTGGTGTTCGATCCCTGGGTTGAGAAGATCCCCTGGAGAAGGGAAAGAAAGGCTACCCACTCCAATATTCTGTCCTGGAGAATTCCATGGACTGTATAGCTCATGGGGTTGCAAAGAGTTGGACATGACATGTGACTTTTACTTTCACGCCATGTAAGCTTAAATAAAAGTGTCTGTGCTTTTCTCTTGTTAACTTTTCTTTCATTATAGAGACCCGGACAATAGCCTAGGAAAAAAACTTTTTTTTCCTCTCCTATAAACAGCACTAATTTGCACTATTGAAGATTTTAGAAATTTCTCTTTAAATCATGTTAGCTTAATAGGTGTAGTTGGTAATGATTAAATTCATTCAGTCTTTCTTTTGGCAACTATTTATAAACAAGTAGCCTTCTTTGATGAAGTCATACTAAATGCCACAGGATCAAATTAGTGCCTGAGAGGAGTTCAAAATATTCACAAAAGTAACTACACAGAAATATTCCAGTGCAGGGTGGGGTTGGGGGCGGGGTAAAGGGAGGTGTTCCTTGGTGACTCAGTGGTGGGAAAGAATCTGTTCAAAATACAGGAGATGTGAGTTAGATCCCTGAATCAGGACTATCTCCTGGAGAAGGAAATGGCAACCCACTCCAGTATTCTTGCTGGTAAAATTCCATGGACAGAGGAGCCTGGATGGCTACAGTCTGAGGGGTTTCAAAGAGCCAGACAGGACTGAGCTAGTGAGCACTCACTCCAGTAGGGAGATGTAGAGAGTGTGCCCAGAACACAGATGCCTGCGTAATTTGATCTGGGCTGTGCTTTGTTACTGTTGTTTGTGCTAGAAATAGGGGCTCCCACAGAACACGAAAGTAACATCTTAATGACATATTCTTCATTGGCTGAAATGCTTTCTTTCCTAAATTAAATCTAGCTTGTGGCTCTAATAATGCAATTCTATTCACGATAACAAATGATTGGCAGGAAAAATTGTACAGGGCAAATCCTTCTAAGAAATAAGTGGGTTAAAATGTAATTTCCGAGCACAGTCTTGTTCCTTAGTTAATTTAGTGTGCCTGAATTTGTGTAATTTCACATAGCCACAGTTAACTAGGCCGTGTGCAGGGTGGAAACTCTGTTTTATTCCCCTAGACATTTGATGATTAAGTCTTCTAACTACTAGCTACTGCTGCCTGGTTTATGTGGATTCCATCAAATTTCTTCTCCTATAACTCAAACATACATTTTTGCACAACATTTAGGCATTTGCAATATACAACAGCATACAATACCATTCCATATACCACTAAAATACCACTTAATAGATATCAATAAGAATCCCTGATTATAATAAATTCTCACTTAACACAAATATTAAAAAATATTAAAAGTAGGAGGGGAAGACCACAAAGTTCCTGGTTTTGTACAATTTACAGGAAGTAAGAGTGTGTGTGTGAGTGTGTGTGTTGGGGGGTGGGCAGGGCATGCTGTGACTATGTAGGGGAGAGCCAGATTACTTAGCGGTATGATTATATTTATGAAAACATAAATATATGTTTTCAGCTCCCCATTCAGCTGCTTCACTTTGCTTCTATCTCTACAGAGAGACACCCCACTGGATGTTGTGAGTAACAGACTTCATGGCCACATCCAATGGCCCTTGAATTCATTCTCTTGGATGCTCCATTACCCTTGCCAGTTAAAATTCTTTAAAATGTTCTCCTGAGTATTCTTCTCTTATTTGCTTTCTAACACGCCTTTTCTTTCTTGGAGACTTGTGATTTTTGTCTTGTAAATGTTAAAGCCCTGGCTTCTTTGAACTTAAAATGTTAATGTCTTCTTCCAGTTTTGCTAGCTTCTGCAAAAAGGATAAATCGAACCGTCCATTCTCTTGTACTCTAGTTTAACTAGATCTTTTAGTCGTCACTCTTCAAGTGCTTATGGTCCACTCCCATTAGCTCCTGTAGCCATCAAATATCATTGCTCTCCTTACATACCTTTCATTTCTCATTTCTTCGGTTTGTCTCTAATGATCCTCCCTTACTTCCATTTCCAGAATTCTACAATGGCTTTCTGTCACAGACGTCTCTTTTCTCTCTTGTCTTCATGTTTGTAAAGTTTATTTATACTTCTTATACACTTCTTGGAGAAGGAAATGGCAACCCACTCCAGTGTTCTTGCCTGGAGAATCCCAGGGGTGGGGGAGCCTGGTGGGCTGCCGTCTATGGGGTCGCACAGAGTCAGGCACGACTGAAGTGACTTAGCATACACTTCTACGGGATTTCTAAGATTTACACATAATTCTCTTCACGATATGATACTGGAAGAAACAGAATTTTTAAATGGCTTTGAAGATAAAGTCACAACTTCTGAATCTGGAATTTTAGGCCATCTATTACCTTAATTTTTCATGTGTATACTTAATAATAGCTAAAGGTAGCTAAACCACGAACATGATCCTTATTGATTTCTTTGCATGTATTTCCATTTCTCCTTCATAAAAAAAAACATGAGATAAAGATGATTTCTCTGCTCCTTTTAGAAAAAAGAATATGAACTTTGGTAAAATACCATACTCCAAGTCACAGACAACCAAAGATTGGTGGAAGAGATAACTCATCCTTGTTTTGTACATTTAAACACCTGTCTCCTACTTCTCCAAAAGTATATATCCAACATTTTCCTCAAAGCCTAGTTCAAGCTTATCTTTTTTTGCGAACTCTTCTTTGAAAAGCTCCACCTTAAGTAATATTTTTATTACTATGGTCTCTTTGCTACAACATTCTTTAATACAATTTAATTCTGAAGTTTGGTTTAAGTTTCAGGAGAACAGGAAGCATATTTTCTAGATTCCTTTTCTGAAGTCAGAGGGTGAACAGGACCAGACTGGAATGTGTCTGTGAAGTTACGTGAGTAAGATATCCTTTTTCCAAGAGGAAATGGAAAAAGGATGTGCCCTGAGAGACACTATCCAGTGATGGACCTATCTCCCTCAGGGCTAGACACATCATCCAACTTGTCACCCATCAAAATACATGAAAAGTGAAAGTGAAGTCACTCAGTCGTGTCTGACTCTTTGTGATCCCACGGACGATAGCCTGCCAGGCTACCACATCCATGGGATTTTCCAGGCAAGAGTGTTGGAGAGGGTTGCCATTTTCTTTTCCAGGTCAAAAGGCATGGGCAACAGACAAAGTTGGATTAAGTCAGAAATAAACTGTTAACAATTAAGGAAATGATCAAGGTTTTACTCTGCATTGGATCTTGGGACAGAAGCTGGTAAAACTCAGATGAAGTCTGGAGTTCTCTTAACAGTAATGCACAAATATTAATCAGTTTGGGGAAAGAGACATAAAGGACTTTAAGGACACATTTTGAGCTGAGGCAATGTAGGAAAACTTACAAAGTTTTCTATGGGATGATTTGGCTGTAGGACATAATAGATGCAAACCTTTTATTTTTAAAATCAAAACATACTTTATCTAATAAAGGAAAGCAGAAGATTCTACTTTATTCCTGGTATAACTGTTATATATAAGATGCAAATACCTCTATTATATATTTTAAACCTACCATTATGTGTGATATATTCTGACCGAACTTCAGCTAAAATCGAAATGAGCCTCGTGATGAGAAAAATTTACAGATAAGTGATTTTTGAAAATAGAATGGATGACTTACAAAATTACTGAAAATAACACAAACCAGAAGAATTCAATGACAGGAAATAATGGATTCTGAAATGAAAGTTCTAAAATATCAAAACCAGTGAGGGTCATTTGAATATCAAAGAGCCTATGCATGAATCTATGATACTGAACTAATGTAAGAAGAAAAAGTACTCTCCTAAAATTTATACCATTTAGTGGAAAAAAATTAAGAAGTAAATCAACCAGGGAGAATTTTGATAAGAAAAAAAATTGCTGAGCAATAGGCAGCAACCAAAGGCATAATGACCATTTTAAGTGGAAAATTACATTTATGATTTTAATACATTCAGATTACATTTTCTTGCCTGGAAAATCCCACGGACAGAGGAGCCTGGTGGGTTATGGTTCATGGAGTTACAAAGAGTCACATGCTACTGAGCACACATATACCAACAACAAATTGTACAAGTTAAAAATATGTCTTATCAACAGGTAATTGTTTCATTATTTTAAAAATAATCTCCAATATTGCAGTACCTTGTAGTTACCCAAGAAGTCCTAAAACTAAGGCCTTGCTTCCCTGGTGGCGTAGACGTAAAGAACCTGCCTGCAATCCAGGAGATCCAGGTTCGATCCCTGGGTCAGGAAGATCCCTGGGAGGAGGAAATGGCAACCCACGACAGTAGTTTTGCCTGGGAAATCCCATGGGTTTAGGAGCCTGGCGGGCTAAGTCAACAGCCTCACAGAGTCAGACATGACTGCAGTGACTGACACACACAGTAAGACTTACAGTCTCAGTGATGCCAATTATTTGCCAAGAGGAGCATAGCCAGTGCCCCCACTCTCGCAAGCCCTTTTGTGCCATGATTTTACCTCCCTTTCCATAAAAGCAGGGATTTGTTTCTCCCTCATCATTAGTCTGGTTTTGGCCAAGAGAGCACAGGAGACGCAGACATGGTACTAAACGGCCTAAAGTTCTGAGTCTTGGAAACCTCACTGGTTCCATTCTTCAGCCTCTTGGTCCTCTGCCTTTGTTCACAGATGATATGACTGTCTATGGAAAATATCCCAAAGGGTCAACATCAACGACAACAAAACCTGGAACCAATAAAAACTAATTTTGTATAAGAGTAAACTGGGGAAAAAAAGGCAATGGAGGCTGTTTCCATCAAGAGGTCTGCAGAAGAAAAAAGCATGATGACTAGGCTTTGGGAGGGTTAGGTGCAACCAAGTAGGGAGAGAATTTCTGTTGAGGGTATGCGATGTGAGATATCTTCAAATGAAAAGGCCATACTTGCTCAAAGGTCCAGCTATTTTAACTAGAATAGAGGGAGAAATACAGGGCTCAATGAGGGCTATTGAGTTTTACTCTGGTTTCAACATTGTCTTATAGGCTGTATGTGAATTATTTAACTTGTTTATTACAAAAAATTACACAAGTTCTGCATTATTAGAATTCATTTTACAGATGGAGAAACTGAAGCTTAGAAAGTTAGGAGCTTACAGAAAGCTTCAAATTCTAACCCTGAATTATGGTTGATGCTTTAGTCAAGAACAAGTAGACATGAAATGTGTGTGTGTTTGTGTGTGTGTGTGTGTGTGTGTGTGTGTGTGTGTGAGAGAGAGAGAGAGAGAGAGAGAGAGAGAGAGAGAGGGAGGGAGAGGGAGAAAGAGAGAGAGGAAGAGAGACTTAGCTTAGTAAAGCAGCATGCTAATAAAGATAGACATTAAAAGTAGCCCTCTTCTTTTATTTCCTTTGTTCATCTAGGCATTTGCACCTTGACATCACTTGAGGGGTCGTGGAAAATCCCAGTGTCTCTAAGAGTGACCTCAGTAGAAGGAGAGACAAATGTCATTGTCTAAGGAAAGGGGAGAACAATTAGTTCGTTTTCATTTTGAAGGTTTACAAAGAAAAACTACTTAATCTCAACTAGGACTTCCTGGAGGGAATGCTTGGAAGTTTATTATGCTAGTTAACTTGTTTTGGTTAAGTATTCAAGGAGCTGGCTGGTGCCAGGGAAACTGGTTGTGTATAAGACTTGGGAAATCTAATGCTAACACTTGTCACAGTTGGACAGCATGAGCAGAGACTATTTAATTAATTAATAATAAAGGAGCAGGGTTGTCTTCTCTCAAAACCCTGGGTTCTGAGTGAGGCTTCATCCTAATAATGGTCCCTGAGAGGGAGCGTGCCAAGTGGTTGCCAGTACAGGAATGGAACCTACGACTCTGAGGGGATGGACAGCCCCTTACGGCTTGGACCGTGTCCGTACCAGGGTTCTTACATAAATGTGGGTGATGTGATCAAGATGGACATCTGGAATTTTCCGTTAAAAAGACATGTGATAGTGCAGGCCATTAAGAGGATAACCTTCAAATGAAGTGCTTATATTAACATCTCAGATTTTTGGAGCAGGCTTTATCTGTTTTATTTTGAAATAAACATAGAGAATATCCTTAATTATGAGGGGTCTCTAAACCTACTTAAGTAGGCCAGCAAATTTCAACACCTCCTTTGCCAGACTTCACACACCTAGAAGAGAGAGCTTTGTTTTGTCCTCTGGTTTCAGTTCTAGGACCATCTCTGGCTACGGCTGTTATAGATATAGAGATGCCCTCTATGACAAAGGCTGGTATTTATTAGAGGTAAGACAAAGTATACCCACAGGCCGCATTTATTTTCTTCTGCAGCCTGTGGTTTCTACAAGTGATATTCAAAAATGA
The DNA here is from genome assembly GCA_006408675.1 of Madoqua kirkii. Classification (NCBI taxonomy): domain Eukaryota; kingdom Metazoa; phylum Chordata; class Mammalia; order Artiodactyla; family Bovidae; genus Madoqua; species Madoqua kirkii. Next base: position 11,979 of record SJYC01059661.1, read on the forward strand.
GATTTTTCCAAAAGTCCTCTTATTAAAGATTTTACAAACACTGAGGTGAGCAGCTTGGAACTAGTTCTATGTTCTTTTTAAGTGTTGCCTTAGGACAGGTTAAAAGCCTGCAATTTCTAGTTCATCAGAAGAAATTTATTGCTGCGGTAGCATATGATTCTTCCTAAAATATTACATAATATTAAAAAAAAAGACAAAACTACACTGAACAAATGCACACGTGAAAGCATTCAAAGAGTGAGAGAGTGCCTTTGATTTGTTCCTTTAGAGGGATAGTGGCAACTGAATCATTTTTGAACAAAACGTGAATTTATGCTCTTTTAAAGATAACAAAATCTGATTATTCTCAAAGAGTCTGAAAGACAAGAACTACTAAAAAGCTGTGTTAATTCCTTTTTTTTTTCTTTCTGTCCCTGAGAGTTCTCTAAAGAAAAGAATTGCTACAAAGTGGTTATTAAGAACAGAACTGCATGGCTGCTTTCAAAAATACTGTGGTTCTCGTATTCGAGTTTAAAAGAAAAGGCTAAAATAATTTTTAAGGCAGGGCATTGATTTTTCTTGAACTCTTTTAAATGCTCATTTTTAAGGTGGGAGAAGACAATGTGACCTTTACATCTTTCCAGGGTTTACACCTGAAGTGTGATCCATCAGCCCTGATCTTCTGGAAGGTTTCTACATGTTGGTCCAAAACCAAAATCACCAAAAATGTGATATATTTTAAAGTGTAATTTTCCACAGAAGGTGGAAAATATACTTTTAAAAGCACAAATAAAATCCTAAGCAAACATAGATTTGCTTTTGGAGCGTGACTGGTTGCATGACTGATATAATGGAATTTTATTTGAAAAAACATGCCCCTTAGGCTCTCCCCTGCTCTGAACATTACTGTAATCTCTGTTCTACAGTAAATAGGGATGAGGACTCAGTGACAAAATTTGAAATGTATTAGTTCCTTTTTTTTTTTTTTAATTCTGTGTCAAAACAATTGCAGGTAAACCACTACGTCAATATGATTAGAACATAGTAATGGAGGATGTGGGTTATTGAAAATATATATTTATTACCTCTTCACAATTTGTCGTTAGGTTGCCTCAATAACTCAATTTCAAGACCTTTAGAACAAAGGGAAAACACTGTCCTTTCAATGCAGTTGGGGCAAAAGTTTCCATAAAGCTCCTGGCCTAATTTTTTGTAAACTATCAGTTTAGTTCCTGTACAAAAAGAATCTTCACAACCTGGATAATCACAATGGTATGATCATTCATCTAGAACCAGACATCCTGGAATGTGAAGTCAAGTGGGCCTTACAAAGCATCACTATGAACAAAGCTAGTGGAGGTGATGAAATTCCAGTTGAGCTCTTTCAAATCCTGAAAGATGATGCTGTGAAAAAGCTCCACTCAATAT
>SJYC01059663.1:0-18194 GCA_006408675.1 Madoqua kirkii
ATAAATTAAATATAAATATAAATGATAAATATATACTGGATTTATATACATATACTCCAAATATATACATACATATGGTCCATATACATATAAAATATTTATATTTTTCCACAAAAATAGGAAAACAATTATAAAGCAGACATAACATTTGAACAAATACTTCACCAAAAACAGATAATGATGGCAAACAAGCATGTGAAAAATGGTCAACATCATTAACCATGAGGAAATTGCAATTTAAAACCACAATGAAAAACCATTACATATCTATCAAAATGTATAGGCATATATATAAACACACACTACCAATTGATGATGAGGATTCAAAGCACCTCATCTTTTCTTTTTCCTGGTAGAAATACAAAATGGCACAACCAGTGCTTGGCAGCCTCTTATAAAATTAAACATCCAAAAAAATAAACTTATCATACAACCCAGCTACCCTATCTAACAACAGTCATCCAACAGAAATGAAGGATTCTGGCTATACAGGAATCTGTTCATGGAAGCTTACAGCATCGTCATTCAAAATCTACAAAACCAAGAAAAAAAACTCAAAAGCCTATGATTCAGTAAGTGGATAAACAAACTGTGGTACAGGGACAAAGAATGAACTACTGATACATGCTATGCTAGAAATAGGGACTGTAAGAGCTTTAGGATAGGTGTAAGAAGCAAATGGCTACAAAGTGCATGATCACCTTTATGTAACATCCCGGCAAGGCTAAAAACTACAGAGACAGGAAAGGGAAACAGCAGTGTCATCCAGGTTTGGGGACTGAGGGAGGCACTGATTTTTAGGGACTATAGGGACTTTTAGGGCAGTGGGACCAAAATCTGGTCTGGGCACTGGTTACTTGACTATTTACCTTTGCCAAAATCCATAGAGTCATATGCCTGAAAAGGGTGGCTTGTGATGCCTTATAGTATGATTTAATGCACCTGACTTACAGGTTATATAATTAAGTTATGATTAAGTTAGCTTGCTGCTGCTAAGTCACTTCAGTCGTGTCCGACTCTGTTCGACCCCAGAGACGGCAGCCCACCAGGCTCCCCCATCCCTGGAATTCTCCAGGCAAGGACACGGGAGTGGGTTGCCATTTCCTTCTCCAATGCATGAAAGTGAAAAGTGAAAGTCAACTTGCTCAAGTATGGCTTAACCCAGAGGTTGTCTATAGGCATTTAAAACAAAATGCTGAAGAGTTAAGAATACATGATTTTCAGGCAGAAATGAAAAAAAAAAAACACAGAAGACTGTGTTTTGGGGTAAAACCTTTCTGGAAACACAGAGGAAGCTCTCACTCAATCTCTGAGCCAATCCAGGTCAGAAGCAGAGTCTGGAGTGACAGTTCAGTGCCTTTGGAGCCATGCCCACCTCAGAACCGTGTAAGTATCAGGAACAGATCATCCGTTGAATCTCCCAGTTCACAAATAAAAACTAGACCTGTTGCAACACGTTTTAACCCCTCTGTTTCCCACCCTTATCTCTGTGCTTCAGTCACTTAATTGCAATCCTTTCACATGGTCCAGTCCTACTTCATGTTCAGAATATCACTCCTCCTGAGGATGGTGGGTTGACTGCAGCAGTGAAATATGAGAAAAAGATGAGGGGTTGAGGACCTTTAGCCGATGAAAGAAATGATGAGTGAATATCTGATTCCTATCTTCAAATGTTTGAAAGACTGTCAATAAAAGATAAAGTACCTTGATATCATGAAGCTCCCAAGCCATAATGAGGATGAGTGGGCTCAAGTTACAGGGAAACTGAAATTTGTTTATTTAAAGAAAACATCTATAACCCCATACTCTTCCCTGGTGGCTCAGAGGTTAAAGCGTCTGCCTCTAATGCGGGAGACCTGGGTTCAATCCCTGGGTTAGATCCCTGGGTCAGTAAGATTCCCTGGAGAAGGAAATGGCAACCCACTCCAGTACTCTTGCCTGGAGAATCCCATGGACGGAAGAACCTGGTAGGCTACAGTCCACAGGGTCACAAAGAGTCAGAGACGACTGAGCCACATCACTTTCACTTTCTATAACCTCTAGAAGCTTCTAAAAAATAATAATAATAGTATCCATACATTGAGATAATTTTATACACATTATCTCTCTTAACCTTATAATAGCTCTTTGAAGGAGATATTTATAGATGACATAAAATAATTAAGTTCTTAGAGCTAATGAACAGAATGGCAAAATTTTGAAACCAGATCTTTCTTTGCTCAGCTATCCTATCTCCCAGTGGGTTGCATAGGGTGATCCTGACTTCCCATTGTCAACTCTACTCAGACCTACTGGGAACCACTTGGCTGAGGTATTGTTTAAGGGATTCTAAAGTGGGTACCATCCACTTGCTACTTAGATATCACCAAATCATGAGATACCATAAGATTCTTTACAAGTGTATTTTTCTTACGGACATAATAATAATAAATAATTTGGAGCTTTCCTCTTTCTGTGTGTCCATTACTTTTCAAGTCGATTTCTCTTACATGTAAGGGAAACACATCCTTCTTCATCACCTTGACCCACTAGAGTCATGTTCAGGTGAAAGAGAAGGATTTTCAATCAGTAACAGCATAGTTGCATCGCTGCCAGTGAGTGAAGTTTGCCAGTGGGATAATCTGCTCTCACACACAGATGCTGCTCCTGGCCTTGACATTTGAGGCTGGCAAGTTGGCTGCCACCTTTCGGTACTGTGCCAATGTCTGTGTGGAATCTTCCTGCCCAAACCTTGCATAGAACCCCACAGGCTTACTTGGAGCACTGATGGATATTTATAAGAAAAGTTCAGAATCCTGAAAAGGGCTGATAAGAAAGGCTGCAGGATTGTTTCCTCTTTGTGTACCCATGCTTCCCTGGTTATTGAAACATGTTGAATATATTCAATTCTTTGCATTCATTTCTATTAATGTTTACATATTAATTTATCTTTCTTTTCTATTTTGTTATTTTTAGATGGATGCTTTAAAAGTCATAAAATTGTAAAATTTTACAGACCTCTCGATGCCATTCAATCCCATCTACCTCCTACTAGAAAAATCCCTTGAAGAGCATCCATTAAAAAATAAAACGACCATTACATTTTTGCTTTAACACTTCACTTAATGACAGAGCAGATCATTCTGACATGTACTCAAGTTGGGGAGAAGAGATTTTTTAAAAATAAGTGTCTAAATTACTTGTCTATAACTGCCTTCTCAAGGAAAGGTGTAACATCTTTTCTCTGCCTTGTATCTGAATATTAGATATGAATCCTCCGATGAGCATTTCAGTGGCTGTGTCTGTATATTCTGCCCAGGTCTCCGTGTTTGTGTGTATGTACATGTGTGTGTGTGATCAGTCATGTCTGACTCTGCATCTCCATGGACTGTAGCCCACCAGGCTCCTCTGTCCATGGGGTTTTCCAGGCAAGAATTTTGGAGTTGGCTGCCATTTCACACTTCAGGGGATCTTCCCAGCTCAGGAACAGAACCAGAGTCTCCTGATGCAGGTGGATTCTTCACCACCACACTGTCAGGGAAGCCCCTCTGTTTCTATAGCAACCTGTAACCTGATTTGTGCAAGTGGGCAACCAGTCCCATACCTGCCCCTCCATCTTCTTCCCTGTGCTCTTTCACTAGTTCACTGAGAATGAGGACATTAACATTTCCAAGAGTCCATTTCCAGTTGGACTTGATCAGGTTTGGATGTTAGACTGAAGGCTAGAGAAGACAGAAGACTGAGTTTCACACCAGCAGTCCCCTGAAGGAACAGCAGAGTCTCTGCTGCAACAGCAGTAGTGGTCTCTTCCAAAACCAGGTAGGGCAGGTAGCTCCTGCTCAAGGGAACAGTGAATGTGGGGGCCTAGGTTCCAGGTATAGCTCCCTGATCTCTGTCTGCTGCTGCTGCTGCTAAGTCGCTTCAGTCGTGTCCGACTCTGTGCGACCCTAGAGATGGCAGCCCACCGGGCTTCCCCGTCCCTGGGATTCTCCAGGCAAGAACACTGGAGTAGGTTGCCATGTCCTCCAATGCATGAAAATGAAAAGTGAAAGTGAAGTCACTCAGTTGTGTCCGACTGTTAGCGACCCCATGGACTGCAGCCCACCAGGCTCCTCCATCCATGGGATTCTCCAGGCAAGAGTGCTGGAGTGGGGTGCCAGTGCCTTCTCCCCAATCTCTGTCTAATAGCACCCTTTTCCCTTTTCCCTGTCTCCTATCTCTCTCCACCTGTAATATTTAGATGTATTTGTTCTCCTGCCTGTACATTGACTAAAAACCATTATAACACCACGTTCAGCACCATGGTACAGATTTCTTTGTTCATGCCTTATCTCATCACTCCGTCAGTCAGTCATGAGGATGACACCTAGCATTTGAATGTAAATGGAAGGCTGCATATTTTTTGTGTTATTCGTGATCATGTTTCCTCTTAGCTGCTGCTGCTTCTTCAGACTACACACACTCAGTATACTCACTGATTCTCGCAAAGCATCACTTTCAAACATCTCGTCTACCTGAGGCTCCTCCCCACATCATTCCCATCCTACTTTAGTGGCTGCGAAAATGAACAAACTATTCTGGACATGGGCTGATAATAACAAGACTTCAAAATGAGAAGGATGAAGACTACTTCCATTATCCAAGTTTTCTCTGTTCATTAATGCAAACTTTGATTTTATTCACTTTTCAAAGAAATCACATAGCATAAAAACTCATTAAAATGCTGCTCAAAAACCAGCACCATAAATTAGCTTGGAATCCCAAGCTCTCAAGATAATTCCAGTTGTTCATTCTTTTATCTTTACCATTGGTAAATTTAACAAGCTGTCCTTCTATGCCCTCCTTCAAAATATTGAGAACATGTTGAACATGACTGTCCCGATAGAGAGCATGCTGTGCAAAGCTGGTGAATCAAGCCTCGTTACTGACCATGAGTCAGACTGAACTCGTGAGCTCTTTTCTTCCCTCCACTTCATTACTCCTCCACATGACGTGATGCTCTCGATTTCTCCCTAGTCCAGAGTTTCACAACTCAAAGCTTACTTGGAATATGACATTTATTTTTCAAATATACAAAAGCTTGAGTTTACAGTTGAGAGTCTAAAAATGTACTTTTAGGATTGGCAACTGTAGATTTTATAAATAATAAATTCCTTTTGTCCAAATGAAAAGGAAAGGTATATCATTTCTTTCCTTGTGGCTGACATTTAATAAAATTGAATTTCCTAGATATTCTGTATTCTCAGAGGATTTTGGTGGGGAGGGGGGCAAACCATCATTTTAAAAAATGAACTCCTCTTAATAATGAAAATTATTGATAGGATGAACATATGGTTCATAAAAGAGCAGGACAGGACACCTTGTAGAAGGATACCGCATTGTGGTTTTGATTTGCATTTCCCAGATAGTTGTGATGTTGGCACCTTTTCATGTACCTGTTGGCGATTTAAATATGTCATTGGAAAAATATCTATTCAGGCCCTTTGCCCAATTTTTATTTAATTATTGGGTGTTTTTCTATTGCCTTATACAAATTCCTCACATATTTTGGAAACGTGGTTTGCAAATATTTCCTCCTATTATCTAATCTGCTTTTCATTCTGTTGATAATTTCTTTTACTATGTAGAAACTTCTGGTTTGGTGGAGTCCAATTGGTTACTTTTGCTGCTTCTGCTTAGGATGTCATATCTATAAAATCATTGCCTTATATGTGAAATCTGTTGGGTTAGCCCAAAAGTTCATTCATGTTTTTCCATGAGATGGTATCCCCTTCCCCCCATAAAAATGAGTCAACTTTTAGGCCAAATCAACTCAAACACACACACCACACACACACAAAAACACTCATAGAAGCTGTTTCCACGGGTAGGAGGTGGTCAAAAGATATGAAATTTTTGATATATGATGAAAAAGTCCTGGGGATATAATGCACAGCATGATGACTAGAGTTAACAATATTGTATATTTGAAAGTTCTTGAGAGACTAGGTTTTAAAACACACACATATCATATAACTTTATGAATCCATTAATTAAGCTTACTGTGGCAAACATTTCTTTGTATATACATATATGAAGTCATTATGCTATACACCCTAAACTTACACAATGTTATGGAAAAAGCAAGAGAGTTCCAGAAAAACATCTATTTCTGCTTTATTGACTACGCCAAAGCCTTTGACTGTGTGGATGACAATAAACTGTGGAAAATTCTGAAAGAGATGTGAATACCAGACCACCTGACCTGCCTCTTAAGAAACCTATATGCACGTCAGGAAGCAACAGTTAAAACTGGACATGGAACAACAGACTGATTCCAAATAGGAAAAGGAGTATGTCAAGACTGTATATTGTCATCCTGCTTATTTAACTGATATGCAGAGTACATCATGAGAAACGCTGGGCTGGAAGAAACACAAGCTTGAATCAAGATTGCTGAGAAAAATATCAATAACCTCAGATATGCAGATAACACCACCTTTATGGCAGAAAGGGAAGAGGAACTAAAAAGCCTCTTGATGAAAGTGAAAGAGGAGAGGGAAAAAGTTGGTTTAAAGCTCAACATTCAGAAAAGGAAGATCATGGCATCCGGTCCCATCACTTCATGGGAAATAGATAGGGAAACAGTGTCAGACTTTATTTTTGGGGGCTCCAAAATCACTGCAGCTGGTGACTGCATCCATAAAATTAAAACATGCTTACTCCTTGGAAGAAAAGTTATGACCAACCTAGATAGCAAATGCAAAAGCAGAGACATTACTTTGCCAACAAAGGTCCATCTAGTCAAGGCTGTGGTTTTTCCTGTGGTCATGTACGGATGTGAGACTTGGACTGTGAAGAAAGCTGAGCACCGAAGAATTGATGCTTTTGAACTGTGGTGTTGGAGAAGACTCTTGAGAGTCCCTTGGACTGCAAGGAGATCCAATCAGTCCATTCTGAAGGAGATCAGCCCTGGGATTTGTTTGGAAGGAATGATTCTAAAGCTGAAACTCCAGTACTTTGGTCACCTCATGTGAAGAGTTGATTCATTGGAAAAGACTTTGATGCTGGGAGGGATTAGGGGCAGGAGGAGAAAGGGATGACAGAGGATGGCATGGCTGGATGGCATCACTGACTCGATGGACATGAGTCTGAGTGAAGTTTGGCAGTTGGTGATGGACAAGGGGGCCTGGAGTGCTGCAATTCATGGGGTTGCAAAGAGTCGGGCACGACTGACCAACTGAACTGAACTAAACTGATATTTCAGTTATACCTGAATACACTGGAAAAAGAATATTGCATTTAAAGAATACTAAGAATCAGGCTGGAGATTTGTAAACCAAGGCTGAGGAACAAAGGACAAGATTCAGAAGAACCTTAAATACCAGTACAAGACAACCTTAAAACATACAAAGCAATGTTATATAGATAGATTGGAATATGGAGTGAGTAGAGGATAAAAGCTCAGAAGACAAACATATTATTTCTTAGCAGAAGAGTTAAGTGTTAGAAGTCAAGTCCAATGCAGGAATAAGTAAGAAACTAATGTGAGGATCATGGAAATAACTTTGGTTATTGAGTGTATACTGGGTTGGCCAAAAAGTTTGTTTGGGTTTTTCCATTAAAAAAAGATAATCTATAGAAAAACTCAGACAAACTTTTTGGCCAAACCAAATAGATATATATACCTATACTTGCATATACAGGCAATGAAGTACTTGGCATATCCTAGTGAGTAGCGCAATCTATTTGCACAAAGGGATAATGTCTGAGCCAAGCTTTCAGTAAGATATGGAAAAAGATGGAGTCAAGATTGTACTGAAGCTTCAATGTCCAAAAAATGTTTAGTCTATAGTGCACGAGAAAATATTGAAGGGCTTTGAATAGGAGATTGATATGATGAAACATAATATGCCAATTCTTTATCTTAATTATCACAAAGGCTCTGCTCAATGATATAGCTTCTCAGGCAATCTGTCTAGAGGTAAATATTCATTGATTAAAGGGCTTGTAGCCTGCTTTTTTTGAAGCCAGAGAGCAAAGAAAAATATTTTGAGAATATTTTGCCAAAGGTGACATATTTTAATCATTGATTCAGAGAGGAAGTTTGATGGGTAAGGTCTTGGCAAAATCTACCCACATCCCCTAACAGCAGCAGCTTTTGTGTTTTGCTGGCACACCTGTCAAGCCGCTGAGCGTCTAACTGCTCAGGAAACCAACACTTACTCGGTCTGGGAAAGACACAATCTCTTTTGGATGCTAAAAATTGGCCTTTTAGTAAAATGTAAAAATAGACTGCTTTAGTTTTGCTTGCTGAATCTGCCATGGATCAGTGGCAATTTCCAATATGAACAGTTTCAGAGGGTCAGATCTATTGATGCAAGTCATTGTTTCCAGTATATCTTATAACTTGTTTGGTTGTTACCTCCAATTTCAATGGCCCAGTATTTGCAAGATGAAATGAATAATGATGAGATGGAAAACAGCTCTGCTTAGCTCCTTTGCCAGGTAAAACTGTTTGGCTTGCAAAACAAGTATGGGTGCAATGATCTTAGGAGACAGAAGGAAAACAGCAATAATAGATGAATTTTGGTCTTCAGCCAAAAGACCATAAAGGGTGAAACAAGCAAAATGGGTCAGAAGGACTGAAGGTTGTTTTGGTGTTTAAAAGGGGTGCAGTTTTACTCAGCAGTTTGTCTCTACTGTAGGATTAGTAAATTACAAATTTTCTAATACTGCCTGTTTGCCATCTGCTTTTTGAGAAATTATGTCTGATAATAGATGATACAAAAGCATGACCTTGCTAAGCTTCAGTGGAAACTACCCAAACGAAACCCACTGCACATTTTCCCCTCATTTCTAGAGATATATTCAGAGAAGACAGGGAGAGGAATTTGCAAATTAAGCCATACTGACATTAAATATTGTTTCATTTATTCAAAGGGGGATCAGAGAATGCTGGCCTTATAAAGACTCTATTTTATAATTAGCCATGATGACATGAGATAGTTTCCATAAATATCTTTTAAAGAACTTAAGCAATAGAACAGAAAATCAGCTAGTAATATATTTTCCAATGTCCGTGTTTGTCAGAAACACCTATTGTACTATATCAGAGTCCTTATTTGTGTTTGATATATCTTAAAAAATATTCAGAATGATTGATTATTTGCTATATTTACAAGCTTTGATTTCAACTGGCATTTATGTGCTTCCAGAAATCAAATACTCCTTGGAATGGAAAAAGATTTTCACTATGGATGACTTTCAAAGGCAGGTACCTGCAGACAGTGCAAAACAAGGCATGATTTTAGGCAATGAAAGTGATATCTTTTAAAAATGTACATAGTTAGAGAAAACTGCATTCTTATATACTGTGTTCTTTATGACTTGAGTATACTTGGTAAATAACTATCATGTACATTTATAATAATGTAATTCCGGGAGTTGGTGATGGACAGGGAGGCCTGGCGTGCTGCGATTCATGGGGTCACAAAGAGTCGGACATGACTGAGCGACTGAACTGAACTGAATATATAAGTTAATAACATGCTATATTGACATGCATAATTATAGACTTTTCATAAATGTGTCTATTGTGGGAAAGGGCATTTAATTTTTTATAAGAGAAATCTACTTAATCTTCCAATGAAAATATTCAGAAATGCAGTTTGGATTTTCATCAAAGTCCCTAGCTGCCATATGACTTCATAACAAATGCCTAAAACTAACCTTAGAACTCAAGAAAAATGATTATTGAAACTCTTGGGATTAAAATATATATATATATAAAAGGAACCTTTTCTCTAAGCCAAACATCTTATTTCTTAAAATGATATACCACAAATGATTTCATTCAAAAAAATTGCTAAATTAAAAAGCCACAACATTAATATTGAAATATGAAACCAAATTGATATATGAAACTAAATTCAGTCAATGTTTCAACAACAAATTACACAACCCCAAATAACTGTTTTGGACTAACTCTTTATGTTCATAACACAGATACCCTTCTTACCACTTAAAATGTATGTCATTTTATCTAGCTGCAAATTGCTTTCACAGGAATCAAATCATGTACTTCTGGGGAGTCCAGATATGAGGCTACTTGTCTCTCAATAGAAGCAGAATGATACATTCTAAAGAGAGTTACACCTGCTACAAAACCCACACAGCTCAATATAATGATGCAGACGAGGGATGCCACACACATTCATCTGTGTAAACACAGGTGACCTAAACACGCCGACCATCTATCTGCTTCAAGCTGCCATCCTGCTCTGTCCGGTCCAGCTCCCTGACAGTAAATCTTTACACCATTATTTCATCCCAGGTGCTGACAAGACATCTCATGCTGTGAGCAGCCAAGTGTTTATGAGCAAGGACAGCACGTCCATTATTGTTATTAGTTCTTTGCCCCCATGCATGCACAAGCGGCATTAAAGGCTAAATGGGTGAGAAAGATAGTTTCCCCGAGCCTCTGCTTTTCAAAGGGAGCCTGCTTCCTACAGGATGTGTGGAGGCATTTATCTTTTTTTAACTTTTTATTTTGTATTGGGGTACAGCCAAAGTTGAATGGTTCTATGAAGACCTCCAAGACCTTCTAGAACTAACACCCCCAAAAGATGTCCTTTTCATTACAGGGGACTGGAATGCAAAAGTAGGAAGTTAAGAAATACCTGGGGTAACAGGCAAATTTGGCCATGGAGTATAGAATGAAGCAGGGCAAAGGCTAATAGCGTTTTGCCAAGAGAATTCACTGGTCATAGCAAACACCCTCTTCCAACAACGCAAGAAAAGACTCTACACATGGACATCATCAGATGGTCAATACAGAAATCAGACTGATTATAATCTTTGCAGCCAAAGATGGAGAAGCTCTGTACAGTCACCAAAAACAAGAATGGGAGCTGACTGTGGCTCAGATCGTGAACTCCTTATGGCTAAATTCAGACTTAAATTGAAGAAAGTAGGGAAAACCATTAGACCATTCAAGCATGACCTAAATCAAATCCCTTATGATTATACAGTGGAAGTGAGAAAAATATTCAAGGGATTAGATCTGATAGAAAAAGTGCCTGAAAACTATGGACAGAGGTTCGTGACACTGTACAGGAGACAGGGATCAAGACCATCCCCCCAAAAAAGAAATGCATAAAAGCAAAATGGCTGTCTGAGGAGGCATTACAAATAGCTGAGAAAAGAAGAGAAGTGAAAAGCAAAGGAAAAAAGGAAAGATAGGCCCATTTGAATGCAGATTTCCAAACAATAGCAAGGAGAGAAAAGAAAGTTTACCTCAGGGATCCATGCAAAGAAACAGAGGAAAACAATAGAATGGGAAAGACTAGAGATCTCTTCAAGAAAATTAGAGTTACCAGGGGAACATTTCATGCAAAGATGGACACAATAAAGGACAGAAACAGTATGGACCTAACAGAAGTAGAAGATATTAAGAAGAGGTGGCAAGAATACACAGAAGAACTATACAAAAAAGATCGTCACAACCCAGATAACCATGATGATGTGATCACTCATCTAGAGCCAGACATCCTGGAATGTGAAGTCAAGTGGCCTTAAAAAGCATCACTACGAACAAAGCTAGTGGAGGTGACAGAATTCCTGTTGAGCTATTTCAAATCCTAAAAGATGATGCTGTGAAAGCGCTGCACTCAATATACCACCAAATTTGAAAACCTCAGCAGTGGCCACAGGACTGGAAAAGGCCAGTTTTCATTCCAGTCCCAAAGAAAGCAATGCCAAAAGATGCTCAAACTACTTTACAATTGCACTCATTTCACACGCTAGTAAAGTAATGCTCAAAATTCTCCAAGCCAGGCTTCAACAGTAGGTGAACAATGAACTCCCAGATGTTCAAGTTGGATTTAGAAAAGGCAGAGGAACCAGAGATCAAATTGTCACCATCTGATGGATCATCAAAAAAGCAAGAGAGTTCCAGAAAAAAAAAAAAAATCTACTTCTGTTTTACTGACTCTGCCAAAGCCTTTGACTGTGTGGATCACAATAAACTGTGGAAAATTCTGAAAGAGATGGGAATACCAGACCACCTGATCTTTCTCTTGAGAAATCTGTATGTCGGTCAAGAAGCAACTGGACATGGAACAACTGGTTCCAAATAGGAAAAGGAGTCCGTCAAGACTGTATGTTGTTACCCTGCTTATTTAAGTTATATGCAGAGTACAGCATGAGAAAAACTGGGCTGGAGGAAGCACAAGCTGGATTAAAGATTGCTGAGAGAAATATCAATAACCTCAGGTATGCAGATGACACCACCCTTATGGCAGAAAGTGAAGAGGACCTAAAGAGCCTCTTGATGAAAATGAAAGAGGAGAGTGAAAAAGCTGGCTTAAAACTCTACATTCAGAAAATTAAATCATGGCATCTGGTCCCATCACTTCATGGCAAATAGATGGGGAAACAGTGACAGACTTTTTATTTTGGGGGCAGATAGTAACTGCAGCCATGAAATTAAAAGACGCTTACTCCTTGGAAGAAAAGTTATGACCCAACTAGACAGCATATTGAAAAGCAGAGACGTTACTTTGCTAACAAAGGTCCGTCTAGTCAAGGCTATGATTTTTCCAGTGGTCATGAATGGATGTGAGAGTTGGACTATAAAGTAAGCTGAGCACCGAAGAACTGATGCTTTTGAACTGTGGTGTTGGAGAAGACTCTTGAGAGTCCCTTGGACTGCGAAGAGATCCAACCTATCAATCTTAAAGGAAATCAGACCTGAATATTCATTGGAAGGACTGATGCTGAAACTGAAATTCTAATACTTTGGCCACCTGATGGGAAGAACTGACTCATTTGAAAGACCCTGATGCTGGGAAAGATTGAAGGCGTGAGGAGACAGGGACGACAGAGAATGAGATGGTTGGATGGCATCACTGACTCATTGGACATGAGTTTGAGTAAACTCTGGGAGTTGGTGATGGACAGGGAGGCCTGGCATGCTTTGGTCCATGGGATTAAGAAGAGTGGACATGACTGAGCGACTGAACTAGATAACCGAATAACAATGTTGTGATAGTTTCAGGTGAAGGAACTCAGCCACACATAAACATTTATCCATTCTCCCCCAAACTCCCCTCCCATCTAAGCTGCCACATAACACTGAACAGAGTTCCCTGTGCTATACAGGGGACTCTTGTTGGTTACCATTTTAAATAGTGTACTGTATACTTGTCCATAAAGGGATTTAAAAATAAACAAGCAACAGTTCTGAATCTGTAATTTTTTAACAGGCAGTCCATGGGGGGAAAAAGTGAATTCAGAAGGGCACAGTAATGGAGATTATTCTAAATCAAGTGGTAAGAGATGTGATTTCTATCTTTGCCATGAACCAGCTATGTGACCTTAGCAAATCTCTCACTCTTGTTCTTCATTCTCTTCTCTTTCAGCTTCTTTCAAAAAAAAAAAGTGTTAAAGACTAAATGTTCAATAATTCCCCACTCATTGCTCTCTATAAATCAACTTTCAGGAGAATTTCCAATACTTCCTAAGGTAATTTTGCCAAGTGATTATGATTCAAGGGTACTCAAGGAAACTCTTCTAAACTGTTTTCAATTATAGTCTTTTTCTAGTTGTTTGCCCTTGTGTTGGCATTTATCTATGACTAATCTGGGCTAATTTTAAAATGTAGTATTTCTTTAACAAAAAAAATGCTTTGAGACTTTGTATTCTTTTCAAAAAGTAGTTTACAAGTGTTGATAAGGATCAATATGTGTTGTGCTTAGTACCAACACACATGCATGCATGCTAACTCGCTTTAGTAGAGTATGATTTTTGCAACCCTATGTATTGTAGCCTGCCGGGCTCCTCTGTCCATGGGACTCTCCAAGCAAGAATACTGGAGTGGTTGGCCATGACCTCCTCCAGGGGATCTTCCCAATCCAGGGATCAAACCCTCATCTCTTATGTCTCTGCACTGGCAGGCAAGCGCTTTACCACTAGCGCCAGCTGGGAAGCACAAGTATCAATATACATGTCCCATTTCTGCTAAAACATGAACAATCACTCTCTGTTTAATATTTACACAAAACTTTGTGTGGGAGACACAGTGGTGGCTGTGGCCATGCGTATCTTGTTCAGTGTTAAATTTTTAGTCTGCTGAACAAAACACGTGACACACAAAATGTGCTCAATAAATATTGATAACAGAAAGTGAGGTGGAACACCATGGCTAAAAGTAAAGGTGTGAAGGAAGAACCAAACTAGTAGTCAGTAAGAATGAATGCTGCCCCAGTGATCTGAGGAGTTAAGGAAAGCCTAGCATGGAACAAAAATAGAAACAGACTACTCAGTGAGAAAGAAAAGAACATAAATCGGCAAGCCTTCCAATCTTAATCTTCTTTTCATCTGGAAGCAGTTTGTGTTGCAATCAAAACACTGTCCTGTTAATATGGACATCCTGCCAGCTAAAGGGAAAAGGCTTTTTTTCACTATGTTGCTTCCAGAAAGGAGTCCTTATTCTCCATTCTCTGGATGGCAACAAAGAGGCAGGAGCACAGGCAGGCCAACCTTCATTTTCCATCACAGTTAAGTCTTCATAGCTACTTATAGATAACTGGTTTTTGTTTTTTCTCCTTTTGTCTACAAAACTGCAATGGCCAATAGAAATAGACTGAAATAGCTCAGTCTATCACTCCATTGTAATTTCACATTTTGCCTGCTGAGTCTGAAAACATCCCTGTGTTCAAATACTCACATCTCTTCCTTAAGTTCAAAGTTACTTTAAACGACTTGACTTAATATGCAAGAAGTCCATAATATCCTTCTATGCCTCTTGTCCATTAGCAATTATCCAACTGAAAACCCAGCTCCAGAAGTAAGAAGATTTTTAAAGGGGTCATGACAGTAAAACTTTTTGTGAACTCAAGTGTTCAGAAATCTCAGAGGAGTTTACACATAAATTAACTCTGACAACCCTCTGGTTTTAGGTCTATATCACAAGCAATGATTGGAAGAAGAGGTAGCTCATAGTGAGATAACCAGAGAACAGATAATCTCAAGTCAGTTTGCAAAAGTCCATTCTGCATTCTATTTTTTCCATTCTTGAGAAAATGTCCCTCTTTAGAGTTACTGCTACTTTTTGTGTCATGGAAATCACAAAATAGGGTAAGAGAGCTTCGAAAATTTTTTCTAAATTCCTAAGATCCCAGCAATACATTATCTAAAAATAATATGATAATCTTACAGAGGATTTATTTGTTTTCTAATGTGAGAAATCTTCAGAGTAACTAATGCCTCTTCCTGCCAAAAGCTACAATTACACATTTATGCTTATTATCACGACTTTTCCATTTTCTCTGCAACTGAAATGTGCGTCTTACACCTACTTTTTCTAACACATTGTTGGGTGTAAAATGATCAGTTTTGTAAAGAGGTGACCTTTAAACAACAGGGATTTGAATTGCACATGTTCATGTGCATGGGGATTTTTAAAAAAATAGTAAATATTACACAATTTGTGGTTGGTTGAATTTGCAGATATCAAACTAGAGATAGAGAGGGTTGACTACAAGTTCTATCCAGATTTCCAACTGGGTGGAGGGTTGGAACCTCTAATCTCCCTCCACAAATTTCAAGGGTCAGCTGTATTTCTTTTCAGGATCTCCCAGACTGCAGTATGGAGGAATAAACAGAAAGATAAGAAACAGAAAGAGGAAAATCCTGCTGGTGATGACTATAATAGTACAAAAGAAAAATCACAGCCGTGGTGGTGGTGGTTTAGTCGCTAAGTCATGTCCGACTCTCGTGATCCCATGGACTGTGCCTGCCAGGCTCCTCCATCCCTGGGATTCTCCAGGCAAGAATACTGGAGTGGGTTGCCATTTCCTTCTCCAGGGGATGTTCCTGATGACTTACCATATAAGCTATGAGGGAAGCCCATTAAATCACTAAAGATACAGAGGAATCAGCAGTATTAAATAAAGGACTTTTCTCTTTAAGAAAATGTAAATTTTGGGAGAAATTTTAAGTGAACTTATTTACTAAGAATGGATGCTTAGTTGCTCAGTCGTGTCCGACTCTTTGTGACCCCGTGGACTGTAGCCCACCAGGCTCCTCTGTCCGTGGGATTCTCTAGGCAAGAACATTCGAGGGGGTTGCCATTTCCTGCTCCAATTTAATAAGAATCATTATTCATATTTTTAAAATGTACAGTATTCAGAATAATTCTCACTTTCTTCCAGTTTATTTTGGGACAGTATCTTTTGAAAAATCAAAAAGTCTTAAAACAACAGGGAAGAATTCATGCACTTATTTCACTGAAGTTTGAAACCATGGCAATATGTAGTTATATGAAATTAATCTTCTGGTTAAGTAGTCAGATTATTTCAGTTCAGTTATTTTATATATTCATCACAATCAGTATGAATAAATGTATCGCCAGATTTCCCTGAGTGTCCAGTGGTTTAGACTTTTTGCTCCCAGTGCAAGGGGCTTGGAACTGATCCCTGGTTAGGGAAGATCCCACAAGCTGTGCAGCCAATACACACACACACACACACACACACACACACACACACACACGTATATATATCAAGCTAAACTTTACAGATTTTCACCATCAGTTTTAGGGGGATTGCCATTGATTAACAGAACTGGTTCTAATTATTCAGCTAAATTTAGCAACTGTTAAACACATGAACAACATAAAGTCTTGAAAATACTAGCCATTCAACAAATAAATATATTTATCAACTTGAATAGAAATGCTTTTCAAACTACAATTTGTTTCCTAATTCATTTATCAAGTTTTCATTCGAGATTGCAAAAGGGTGGTATTGCCTTAGAGGCTCATTTTGGTCTCCAGTGTCAGTTTACTCTTTGATTTATCCTACTGACATTCTGGCTTGTTCTATTTCTCTCCTCTCTCCCTCACAAAGCAAACTACATTTCCCATCATCTGTCTGCTAACAATTAGTGTTAACGTGGTTAAATTGGGAATTACTCTGTGAACTACAGTCAGCAGCCATTTCCCCTCTCCGTTGATTTGATTCATCCCTTTTCTTCGATTTTCATTTTAATAATTATTTTATCATTTCACATTAATTCACTTTCAATAAATTAAATTAAATGCATCAAAGGACCTCAAAGTAAATTAGCTTTTTGCTAAGTTAGGTCTTAAAGATCCAAAAATGTGATTTTGTTTTTCACTCTGTAAATTATAAATATGCATTACACATGGGGAAAATAGGACTTTCAAATTTATTTTCCATTGCTTCTAAAATATCTGAGAATTCCTTCAAGGCCATAAGAAGCTACATCATGAATCCATTATGTTTTTTAGACTCAAAATTTTCATGGGGGAATTTTATTTTAGAAAATATTAGTTTCCTTATAAAAAAATTTAAAAACCATCGAATGATAAACATTTCATTCACAGGCTAAAAATCTGATTTTTAGCTGTTTCTTTTTTTAGGGAAAGAGTTTCCTAATTTAAAATGTAGCCTACTATTTTTTTATGGCTTTCAGTTTCTGTTTCAATTTTTATTTTTTAACTAATTTATTTTTTGGCTACCACTCACAGCATGCAGGATCTTAGTTCCTTGACTAGGGATCAAACCCACACCCCCTGACGTAGAACTGCTTGACTGCCGGGCAAGTTCCAATGTCCCCCTACTACTGCTTTCATTATTCTATTCTTCTTATAATAATACAGAGAAAAAGACATTTCTTTATAAAAGGATAAGAGTTCCATCCGTTCTCATGGGGAAAATAATTCTTTGACTGCCCACCCCTCACCTTATATCCTTGGGACACAGAAACGTACAGATAGTTTATTACAACAGATCTCTCAAAAACTTCTATAAAACTAAAAATCTGTCTCTAAGAAGACAAGATATTTCTTTATCCAGTCCTCTGTCAATGGGCATTTAGCTTGTTTTTATGTCTTGGCTGTTGTAAACAGTATGACAAATACTGCAATAGCCAAGACGTGGAATCAACCTAAATGTCCATCAACAGAGGACTGGATAAAGACACGGCACGTATCCACAATGAAATGTCACCCAGCCATTAGAAAGAATGACGTAATGCCATCTGGATGGATGGAACTAGAGACTGTCGTACTGATTGAAGTAGGTCAGACAGAGAAGGAGAAATATCATACGGCATTCCCTGTGTGTGGAATCTAAAAAGAAATTATACAAATGAACTTATTTATAAGACAGAATGAGATGCACAGACTTGGAGAACAAATTGATGAT